>JAPTMU010000088.1:477500-650000 GCA_028583405.1 Pogonophryne albipinna
ATTTACCGCGTCCGACCACACTCAAAAAACGAGCTTCCTGGAATAATTTTAAGGCTAAGATTATCTTCAAATTATGTCACTTCCAGATGCTCAGTGAAATGAAAATGTCAGTTGATGAAATGCAGTGAAAGAGTGAAATGAGTTCACCTGTGAGGACCAGCAGCTCCGATGGTGACGGTTTTAAATGTGGACATCAGTAATGGGAATGAAATAACAAGGAACATTACCGACTACCTCTCACTGTGTTATGAATATTTAACAAAGAGAGGTCATTTAAGTGTTTAAAGGTGGGGTAGGTAAGTTTCAGAAACCGCCTCGAGTGCACTAAAAAAAGTACACAGCCGAAAAGAATCCGCCCCTTCCTTCAGACTTCCTTACAGAGCACCTCCTCCAACACACATGAACGCGCACATGACGTCAGCAGACTGGTGAAAGTGGCCGCCTGTTGCTGGCGAGTCATTGAAGTACTGCTGCAATGCACGCCCAATGAGGGCACGAGATACATTTGTGCGTGCACGAGATGGAAGGCTGACAGACAGGGCGGCAATCCAATCCGTTTAGCCGGGACGGATTGGTTGTACTTTTTACAATATTACGGGTTCCACAGATGACATTTTTTTATGGATTTTATGTCAAAGCACTTAAGATATTCATTGCTATCGGGATGTTAAGAGCATTCCATGGAATATAACAAAAAGTGTATCTCGAGCCGGTTTCTCAAACTTACCTACCCCACCTTTAAGCTACACTTCATCTTGTAGAGTTGATTTTAAAATCCCTCTACAAAGCTCTCTTATTTCACTGAGTCTCTATTGTTTTATTTTCCTGTACAAGCCTTAAAAACCTCAACAGTGGGTTTTTAAAATACACCAAAAGCCCCCGATAATCAAATTGGGGAAAAGGGTTTCATCCACTATGCTCTGAAAAAACACCACACCAGAAAATATAAGGGGGAAAAACTAGTTTAAACAATGCACTCATTTAATTGTTATGATTATGATTATTATTTATTAATTGAAATTATTTTCATCGTTTTATTCATATTCCTTTATTCATTGGGTCTTATTTAATGTTTCACTTTAATATTATTATTATTATTATTATTACAATCTTATTTTATTAGTATTCCTTCTTGCTCTATACATTTTTTTAAATTATTTTATAGTATTTGTTAATTTTGTCCTATTTTTTTCACTTTCACTGAATGGGTTATCCGTATATACTGTATAGTATATACGGAGTGTCTATTTGCACCCGGGTGTAAATAGACACACGGCAGCTATTCGGCTATTTACACCCACCCCAAAAAACGTAAACATCACGTCTCATAACTTCCTTTAGATTAATTAACCCCCTTTCATCAGGGGGGTCTGTAGAAAGAGATGCATACAGTACAACACCCGGGTGTAAATAGCTACAGTGCTTAAGATAATAAGTGCCTTACGACGCAGCAGCACAAGGGAATGAAGTTATCAAAGAAACATTTCCATATATACCTATACATCCATAACAGTATCTAATGTGTAGCCCGGGTGCAAATAGCGTTAGCTACTGACACCCGGGTGTTAATAGCATCTGCCATATATATCTATATGTCATGTCATAATGCTTGAATGTAATGTCTTATCTACCGTTTATCTTGTGTAGTGTGCCATATTGTTGAAGCACTTTGAGCTTCATTCTGTGTGTGAAAAGTACTTTTATAAATATATATTTCCCTCTCTCTCCATAGGACACTGAAATCATCAACACAGCGATTCTGACCGGACGCACAGTGGCTATTCCTGTCAAGATGGTCTCCATAGAGATGAATGGAGCCGTCACTGACGTCTCTGCCTTTGTGCAGTGCAAGTCCTCCAATGAAGACATTGTTAAGGTACAGTAAACCTGATTTCCTCCATCTCTGTATCTGGGATAAGATGTCAATTTAGACAGAAGTAATCCTCTTACACTCGCAGTAATACTGGAGAGTGGCCCAGCAGCAAGCACAATATCAGGGAAGCATAAAAGCTTTATTGTGGGTCGCTCCATATGTACTCATGATTTGATTATTCCCTTATGCCTCGGACAAAATCAATGGATGTTCATAAAAGTCTACTGATAAATCAATATGGTTACAGGGAGGCAGTAAGAGCAGCTTTTTTGAAAGACCCCACCTGCTGCTTGTCAAGGAGACACTTTGGCTCTGGTCGAATCCTCAAAAAAATCAGATCCTACGTCTTTTCCAAACCACTTGTCCTTAACCTCAGAGAACATATCAAGGGGTTACGGAACGATGTGAAGGAGAATTCATAAGGACTTAGGAAAAGAGACTACATTTACACTATTAACATGATTCTGCTGTGGGCAAACTACCTTTTTCCGTGAATGGACAACTACAAATGCATCCTAATACTTCTTTCATGCAGCTTTATAAACTGGAAAGATATGTTACTTCATTATCAAGGTTTGAATCAAGATTTATGAAAGGAAAGTGAAATTAAATTGTTGCTAGCTCTGCTGTCCACTCAAATGAATCCTCCTGAATCCCAGTTAGCATGATTGCGTACATTTGTTTTAAAAATAAATAGTACTTAATGCAATATATGCATAACTTATAAGGCCTACACACTGTGTATACCACCATTCAAACAAGGCACATTTCCATCAGTAGTTTTGGACAGATTTAGCAAGTCACCCTAAAGAAAAGTAATCAACTCATTAGAAACATGCAACATAGAGGCTAACAACACAGCACATGCTAATAAAAGTGAACATACATATTACATAGCAAGAAATAGCTTGAGGCATTATAGAAAGACAGTACTATAGTGAAATTCCTGTGTTTAATTTTATACAGAAGGCAACATCCGAATGCTGCATCTTTTCAAATGTCGCAGCTGCAAGGAATTGTGGGAAAGCATTTTCTCCTTTCCTTATTGTAAAGGATGGTCCAATGTATCCTAGGCTCAAGGAGATAACAAAGGAAGCATTGAAGCTCCTTTCCTATCATCTAGAGCAGGGGTTCCCAACCTTTTTTCCCAAGAGCCCCCCCAAATGACTCCTGTTGGAAGTTGCACCCCCCCCCCCCCCCCACACACACACACACACACACACACAAGAGGGAGGGGGGCGCAACAGCGGTAATTAAAGTTTAAAAGTCTCAAAATGCTACAACTACTGTCACAAACTGGATGAATGTGAAGTATTGTGTTAAAGGAGGATGAAAGCGTAACTAAGGAGCACTATTGGAGTGACTTTGATGGTTATTGGACTCAGGATGAATTCATTTGGATTCCCGCTGTATGAAGAAATTAAAGGACGGCGGAAGTGGAAACAATTCACAAAGGGATTAAACTGTTTAAAACACATGCTCAAAGTAAGCCGGATTTTGCCGATGTGTTTATGTGGATTCAAAAGTCGTACATAATCTACAAAATGGAGGAGACCGATCTGATCGGAGCAACTGTGACAAATAATCTGAGACCGGCATGGACAATGACTATATTTTTAACATGCGCTTATCCAGAAAAGCCTGGTTTGGACACTTTACGGGCAGAATAATCATTTCTATTAAAGAAATAATTATACATTTCTGTCTTTTTATGCCTTTATTAGCTACTAACTTGAATTTTTATTCAAATTAATTATTTTTTATATTTTATTGTAATGTAGAGACAAGGCTTTTAGTGACAATCATGTATTGCCTTACAATTATATGTAAAAAAAAAAAAAAAAAAAAGTCTAAATATGATATTTGGCCTCAAATCATCTGAGGCCTGGCGCCCCCCCTGCGATCTTTGGCCACTGATCTAGAGCAGGGGTCTCCAACACGTCGATCGTGAGCTACCGGTAGCTCGCGGGCAGCTTTTCAGTAGCTCGCCGCTCGCGGTTCACAGACTGTGTAGACAAAATACGACGACAATAAATGCACCTGAATCAGTCCGTGTCGCTGCGGCTCAGACACACATGGATTTATGTTTTAAAAAATACTCACGTTAGCACCATGTCAGGTTTTTGGTGGATTTAATTAAGTCTTGGATTGCAGAGTATGAATGTCCTCTTGCTATTTCCAGTTGATAAATACTTGTGTAAAGTTTGTGAAGGCAGGAGGAAAAAGCTTCCGCGATCACCGTCTCCTCCGTTCCTCCAAACCCCGCCCCCTCCTGAAAATATTGAGTGACAGGCTGATAGTAACCTGATAGAAACTTTATTATTCACTTAATCACTGATTGAGATGATGAAGCTAACTTAGTCTCATACAGTACATGGGATTCATGTAACAGTAAGACAGAGAATGTAAGTGTGCACCCACATGCACTATTTTAGTTTTTATATGCTGTTGTAAATACTCCTGTGTTCAGACTCAAGTCATGTGTGTGATGCCACATTCAGGACCTTCAGTGTCCCTTCTTTAACAGAAGACCGTAGCTAGAAGCTGCAGCTAGACTGCAGAAGCATTAGTTTTTTGTTTTTGAGGATGGAACAATTTCACAGAGATATAGGGAGGCTAGACCTATACAGTTGATTTATTATGGTTTATAATTTAATGTCGAGACGAAGAAAAAGAAGAAGATGGCTGAACTGTTCAGTGTCAATCATGTGGAGATGGAGGTTATACGTCTCCAAAATCATGCTCAGCTTAAGTCTCGGCAAAACTCTCAACATTTCTGGAGCCTTGTAGACCCAGAAAACTATAAGAACATCACCAAGCAGCACTGGACACGTCTGCTTTATTTGGCTCTACAGACCTTTGTGAAGCAGCTTTTTCTGACATGAATGAAATCTAAATACAGAACAAGACTGACTGATGAACATTTAAATGACTCTATTAGAGTGAACCTAAGTGGGTACACTCCAGCATACACCTGTATGGTGGACTCCATGCCGTGCCATTCATCTCACTGACTGTGAAAAAGAGTGAATGCCACTTATTTTACACATGTTTGTACGGTCGTAATTAAGGCGATTACTTTGTTGGCCATAATAAGAAGTGAAATGTTTTTCTCTTTTTTCTTGGACCTTGATGTGAAGTAAAGATTTGTGATAAACTTTAGGTATTGCAATTTCACACGTGTACAAAAGTAGCTTAATTCAACTCATGAGTGCAATGTGAATAAATGTAAGCGATGTGATGCAAGTAGCTCTTGGCCACTTTCATTTTTTCAAAGTAGCTCTCAGATGAAGAAAGGTTGGACACCCCTGTTCTAGAGAAATCAAACAGCTCTTATCATGGCTGACACTTCCTGTTCATTTCCCTCTGTTTTAAACCTTCTTAAACTAAAATTATTCAACCGCTCCCTCTCCTCTCAGAGATCTGCTCACCTGAAGTGCCGCAGTGTAAATCCCAACATCTCTTGTTCCTCTTTAAGTGCGATGCAGATTTGACACGAGTACTTCAGGTTCCTGGGAACAATCACCGCTCGGGCTCGCAGCGAATCCAAGCTGAGATACAATATGAAGTGTCTTCGGTTGATTAAATAAATGTAAAATGGGATCACAACAACTTGCAATGCACATTAGAGACTGTGATTACACCCTTATTATTTTCTCCAGTCAATTACAGTCACAATAGATTGCACTATATGCAGAGTGTATAATTGTATAAGCAGTACAGTGAAGTGTTGCCGTGTGGTCCGCTCGTTTGATCAAATTAAAAGGGGATGTAAAGAAAGATAATAAAATAAATATCATTAACCTAAACTGAAAATGTATTTAATGGATAGTTTTTATGCACAAAATGGTAACAGAAATTTGAAAGCAGTTGCAGCAAATGTTAGTTTAAAGCCATTTAATTATTGTTTGGTAAAGATGTCCTCTCCCAATAAAGTTATTACTTGTTATATAATCAACAAAATGAGAAAAATATACACTTTTCTTTTGTGCGTATAATGATAATTCATGATTATCCCCAAGTGAAGGAGTTCAAGTATCTCGGGGTCTTGTTCTCGAGTGAGGGAACAATGGAGCGTGAGATGGGCCGGAGAATCGGAGCAGCGGGAGCGGTACTGCAGTCGCTTTACCGCACCGTTGTGACGAAAAGGGAGCTGAGCCAGAAGGCAAAGCTCTCTGTCTACCGGGCCATTTTCCTTCCTACCCTCACCTATGGTCATGAAGGATGGGTCATGACCGAAAGAACGAGATCGCGGATACAAGCGGCCGAGATGGGTTTTCTCCGCAGGGTGGCTGGTGTCTCCCTTAGGGATAAGGTGAGAAGTTCAGTCATCAGGGAGGGACTCGGAGTTGAGCTGCTCCTCCTTCGCGTCGAAAGGAGCCAGTTGAGGTGGTTCGGGCACCTAGTAAGGATGTCACCTGGGCGACTCCCTAGAGAGGTGTTCCAGGCACGTCCAGCTGGGAAGAGACCAAGGGGTAGACCTAGGACCAGGTGGAGGGATTATATCTCTTCGCTGGCCTGGGAGCGCCTTAGGATCCCCCAGTCAGAGCTGGTTGATGAGGGGAAAGGAACGTTTGGGGCTCTCTGCTGGAACTGATACCTACGCGACCCGACCACGGCTAAGCGGGAGAAGATGGATGGATGGATGGATGGATGGATCTAGATAGATTTATGAACAAATATATTTCCAGACCCCAAAGTAAATGCAAGTGTAGTAAAGTAGAAGTAAATGTATTAGAAGGAGATCTATTGAATAGGCAAACCATACATTTCTTCATGCAATCTGTTTATTTTTCCCTACAAAACCAAACTAATGTATAGATTTGTACTCAAATATCCTCTTGGGAAAGTGTTTCCATGGTTAGTCTTTAAATGTAAAACTATAATTGGTAACTTAAGCAGTTAAGGTTAAGGTTTTTCTTCTTAAAGGTGTCTCACGTATCGAGTCTTTCTATCATCACTTTGTCCGTGACGTTCACTGGTTGTTGGACACGAGCCTTTGCTGCACAAAGGGTAACAAAGGCAGCCGGATGAAGGAGGAAGTGTGTATTGTTCCCGCTGTCTTACTCACACTTTCTAATTACCAGGAGGGTGACGCTAACTGTCTGAGCATGAATTATGTGAGCAACAAGGACCTGCAGAGTGTTTTAACCTAGGGACTCTCATAGCTGTATTCTTCTTTAAGTAGTCTATACTTGTCCAACTCTGTCTCCTTGTTATGTAAAGGTCATGCAGCTCCTGGAAACTTTAAATACAGTAACGGCTGCATGTTAATACTCTGCGCCGGGAACAGAGAAGGACGGACGTGACTCGCAGCGTGATCAACTCTGACTTCTTAGGCTCGTCTCGTGATAACAGAAATCCTTAAATTCAACAGATTAATACATCATTTTTGAATAATGTCAAATCCACTCTGTTATAAAGCCTATTCAGATTTAAATTACTTTGCATTTGCATAAAATGTGTCCTTGGCACCGGCCTATAAGACATCACTCACCATGAACAGCAATACACACATGACGCACGACAATATTGCATCTTAAAGAGCGGCTCCATGTTTTAATGTTCAAAAAGCTCTTTATTTCTCTCATACTGCCTGTGCTGCAGCACCTCTTTTCACCCTCTGTCTGAAACCAGAGCCCAGTCTGCTCTGATTGGTTAGCTGGCCGGCTCTGCAAGTTTATCAGCAGCAATAGCCGCAGGAAGTGAAGCGGCTCTGCGGATAGGGCCGCTGTTCAGTGTGTGTGTGTGTGTGTGTGTGTGTGAGTCTGTTCAGTGTGTGTGTGTGTGTGTGTGTGTGTGTGTGTGTGTGTGTGTGTGTGTGTGTGTGTGTGTGTGTGTGTGTGTGTGTGTGTGTGTGTGTGTGTGTGTGTGTGTGTGTGTGTGTGTGTGTGTGTGTGTGTGTGTGTGTGTGTGTGTGTGTGTGTGTGTGTGTGTGTCTTAGCCTATCACATACAAAGTGTTGGAGCGCTAGCAAATAGGATAAGATAAGAAGTACTTTGTTGCAGCAGCATAAAACAAAACAAGGCATTGCACATAATAACACATTCAAAGATAAATAAATAATTCTAAAATATAAACATCTCCAAAAGGAAATAGAAATAAACCAGCATTACAGAGTTAGACAAATAAACAGATGACCGTGAAGATAAAAAATCTATAAACTGTCTGACAAATAAAACACTATTGAAGGGCCAATTTTCTGTTAATAGAAAACGCACGTTTGACATAGTTATGTCACCAGAAGTCTCAAAGTAATAGAATATGTGGTGGTTAAAATATTTACCATTTTGACCTGTTGTGTTTTGCAAGACGTATTCATTTTGCAAAACATATCTTAAAGGCCAGTTCCTCTAAATTAGTTTACACCAGGAATCTCACCACATTTGTATTTCTATATTTATTCTAAAGATTATTACAAAGGCGTTTGTTCATATATCGTTAGGCTGATTTGTGTCAAATGTAATCCTAAAAAACATGGAAAGTAAGATTTGTATTCGGCTTTCGACAGTATCTCTCTGTAAAAACCTTTAATGCTAATATGTCAACAAAATAATACACTATTTATTAAGATGATAATAATAATAGATTACATTTGTATAGCGCCTTTCAAGGGACTCCAGGCCTCTTTACATGGTGAACAAACAAACAAACAAACAAACAAAAGTAAATAATGATGCCTAATATGCATGTTTAAACATCCGATTTCAGAACATGTGTAATACAGAACAGTGGGGTGTGGTTAAAGTTGTGGAGAGGAACAGGTGTTGCTTTGGGACGGCTTGCCTCAACACGTCATTAAAGACAGGTCGCTGGGCCATGTGATATTGAGTGGGCTCGCTCCAGTGCACCTGCCATTGAACAATCCAGATCATTTAAAATGAGCCCTTCAGGCGCAGGAAATACTCCAGTCATGACAGTTCAATGAAACGTTCCCAGAATACTGAAGTACACGACAAAAACTCTAGTCAGAATATATCTTTACACCTGATATAAGACATACTAACTTCAGAAGTAACACTGCAGTGAGATATCGGGTCTTGTTTTTAGACAATGCATCATCTTGTTAAAGGTCACCTATCGTGCTATTTGTAGGCAATAGCATAGGTCTCAGATATATAAAAACATATAAAAAACATGTCTATGAAGTGTTTTGCTCAAAATACCAAACAGATCACCCATTCTAGCCATGCCTCATATCCCTCTATTTCACTTCCTGTTTCAAAAGTGCTGATTTGGGTATAAAGCTTTAAAAATAAAATATTTGATTAAAAAATAGGGGCAGAGCTTATGCCTGACATGCGGGAGATTCTACCGGCAGATACTGCCGTGATGAAATGCCATATCATGGATTATCAAGGATTCTCTCTGAAACAGTCTGGAGCTCAAAGGCTTTCTCTCTTGCCGGTTATACCACAAGGTGAGTTCCTTTTTACTTCCTGCTTCTTCACACACATGCTCTCCAGTACAGGTTAGCTCTGAGTGTTAGCGATGCTAATGTAAACACCGACCATATTACGTCCAAAACAGTCGGGCATTGTTTCTGATAGCAACGTTTCTGATAGTGTTGTGGGTACGCCGCCGGTTTGACGTCATATCGGACGCAAATCTGGATCAGCTCCGTTGTAGCCCCGTTTTTAGAGATTTGGGTACGGAGGAAAAGAGAGAGATTTTCTGACGCCGCGTGAGTTCCCTGACACACCGGGGACTCATAGTTATGTATGAAAGACATCAACAAGTGCATTTTGCATGATAGGTCCCCTTTACATGTAAGTCAAAAAATCGTATTTTGAGTTGTATCTTGGTTGAAACACTTATTTTTTTACATATTTATTAGAAAATCACCATTACACTACAAGATCTGATTTATCTAAATATCTCTTCTTATTTCAATAAATCTTACCAAGCTCATTGTCACTTGTTCTATTGGCAGATGTTCTTACTTATGTCAAGTGAAAATTTCATTATTGTTTAACTTGTTTTTGGACCAGCATTTTTTCCAGTGTAAAAGAGTGCGTCAGATAAAGCCAGAAACACTCCTCTACTTTGTGTTTCTTTATACCACACATACTTTACTGTCATGTCAAAAGCCACGTCAATCTATTCTAATTAGATACTTGTGTTTTTTCTTATTCTGAGCACTACAGATGCTTAATACATTCAGAGCTTTCAAGTATCTTGTCACGTCTCCTGCTGGCCTCGTGCCTCGAGACTCCACCAGCATTTTAACTCAAACTCAAGACTTCTTCCCTTGAATAAAGCTTTATTTTCCTCATTTGAATGTTTGCAGCCCACACTCTTGTTATATATTCCTTTTCCAACTTTGCGGGTAAAAATAGGTGAGAGGCTGTCATTTATATTTCTTTAGTTCCTTGGAAATAACTAAGCTGCAATGTGCATCAAGAGCAGATAAGCCAATCCTGTATGTGCACGACTGTAGCTAGCGAGCTAGCTTGCGTGTGCGTGTGTGCGTGTGCGTGTGTGTGTGTGTGTGTGTGTGTGTGTGTGTGTGTGTGTGTGTGTGTGTGTGTGTGTGTGTGTGTGTGTGTGTGTGTGTGTGTGTGTGTGTGTGTGTGTGTGTGTGTGTGTGTGTGTGTGTGTGTGTGTGTGTGTGTGTGTGTGTGTGTGTGTGTGTGTGTGTGTGTGTGTGTGTGTGTGTGTGTGTATTAGGCTCCCTATACACGCTGGGAGAGGATGGAGAAGCTTGTCTTAGGGGGAAAGGAGGACTTGCCGGCCATCACAAGCAGAAACCTCCATCCCACACACACACACACACACACACGCACACACACACACACACACACACACACACACACACTCCTCATCTCTCCCCTGGCACTGTGACTCATATAAAACTCATGTGAAGGCACAGATAAGGCCTTGTGTCTGCACATGACATCTCATGCCTGTGGTCACCCTGCACACATGTACCTGGCTGAAGGCTCCTTGCTGCATACTAGTGTGACACATTCTCCCTTGTGTAGCACTGAAAACCCAATAAATCCTGTTTACTGTGTGCTCTCTGCAGCTCAGGAGAGAAGGCATTGTTTAATGATTGCTTGACGATGCAGCAATAATTGTGCGGGAGAAGATGCAAGCATGTTATTAATTGGCTGAGATCCCTTGAGTTGCAATTAATGCACAACCCTTAGCCAAATATCAAATGTGCATTTAATCGACAGACATATGTGTGAACGCAGCTGGCCACATTTTTACCTGGAGCGGTTTCCCTGAATTCCCATTAAGGTTCATCTTAATGCCACAACATTGAATGACATGTTTAAACTGCAGTGCACCTTTTTCCACAATACAATGCCCAAATTGTGAAAGCCAGGTCCATAAAGTAATACTGCAGAGGCTGAGATACCAAGTTGGGAATCTAACGCCGGGATTAAATCCAATGTCAAGGCAAGAGTATAAATACAATAC
Organism: Pogonophryne albipinna; assembly: GCA_028583405.1. Lineage (NCBI taxonomy): Eukaryota > Metazoa > Chordata > Actinopteri > Perciformes > Artedidraconidae > Pogonophryne > Pogonophryne albipinna. The sequence continues at coordinate 488,803 of JAPTMU010000088.1, forward strand.
TAAGAACACCTGCTTTACCTTGTTCATGCCCTGTGGCTTGTCAAATTAAAACACATCTGCCTTTCCTGTGCCCAACCCTACCAATGAACTCGGTACCTGATGCTGCCTTCAAAATTAAAAACAACGACCCAAATGAACTTAAATGGTTATTATTGTTGAACAGTTTGGTGTGGAAAGACTTCACAGGCTTGACTTCAAAATAGTAAAAAACTGGAAAGCCAACTTGACTCGTTTGCCATAAATGCAATTGAGTATTTTAAAAACAAGAACTAAGCTATAAGATTGGTTAATTTTTTTGGCAGCATAAATAACATTATATAGAGGTGTGATGTTCAGGTGTCCACATACTTTTGGCCATTGTAATGTAGTTGTGGTTTTATTTACTGGGGATATACAGACTATGAAAGCTCATATCCTTCTTTCATAGACCTCAAAGCCAGCAGAGGATTGAAATGAACGACCCTTAAAATTATAAACATCAGTGCTTTGCAATATGAAAAAAATAATATGAGGATTTCTTTTATAATTGCACCCAAAAGACTCCCCTCTATTCCCAGAACGACAGATCATGTTCACCCTGAGCATCATTAATCCCACCAACAACAGGCTAATGGGGGCTGGCTCATTTAGCTAACAGAACTAAATGAGCGTCGGTTGCTCTGCTCTTGACGCCAGCTCACATCCATCACACGGTGAAAAAGCTTCATAACAGCTCCGAGACACAATCCCAGTAATGCTACCCATATGTCATCTTTCATTCCCTGCTCATTTAATACATATGTTATCCCTAAGTGGAGTTTGGCAGAATATTGTGGCGGCTAATTGAGTGAATATTTAAATTTGAGAATAAAAACCCGGGATAAATGCAGTTTCTGTACGGAAACACATGCCAGGCAGGATGAGTGAATGTCACCAAGATGGCTCCATTGTTCTTCTTTGTTATGTGGTGACATTGAAACGTGGCTGAACATTTTTTTATCACTTGTCCTCCCGCAGTCTGTTAAATGAGCCGCTCTTAAGCACTGTTTACTTCCAGCCTCATCTAGACAATAATTGCATCTCCAGCAGGGAAAAACACAATTTTGAGTCCTTTGTTTGCATCTGTTTTTTATTATTCTTTTTTTCTGGAAGGACCTTTTCTGTGCTTTGCAGTTACCTTGTTACCGTGGCAACTAAAGTTAAAGTCCGCTATGAAGCAATATGAATATGAAGCTCTTGCAATATACTAATTTATATAAATAGTTACCACTGCAATAAACCGTATGTAATTGCGTCTTCATTTACATTATTTAATTTAATATTCTGTTCTTGTACATATCATATTCCATTGAAATGTAAATAGACTTTTTGCACTACTTTTTCATTTGTATTTTATTATATATGTTGCTTTGTTGGAGAAGCTCAGATCAGAAGAATTTCATTGCCATTTCTACACGGTAGCTTTGTGCATATGACAAACAAAACCTTTGAATTTGAATTTGAATGTGAAGCACGAGATATTTTTACCTCAAGACGTTTTCCTGCGAATAAATACGGTGGCCGACAACGGCAAACGTGCTTCAACAGCCCAAAACACGTTGCAAATATAAAACACAAATGTGCCAAAACACATGCAAATGAAGAAACTAACTTATAAAACGTCTAACAACTTTACGAAACATGTGCAGCATTGACTAAAAGCTCTGCATAAACGAAATGCTGCTAATACAAAACATTACTTGTTAGACGCTTTCATCTAAAGCAGGGGTTCTCAAAGTGTTGATGAGTGAGGGCCAATTTAGGTACCCAATATTGGATCGAGGGCCGCCCAAGAAAAAACGGAACACAAAATAATTCCAAAACAAATCCTTTCTTTATTGTACTAACCAATTACCGTAACTCGCGAGATGCCTAGTTGCCATGCAACCAGTAGTCGAGCAAACTTTCCACAAGCTGTCATTCATAATTTAGGAATGACAACCCAGGGGGCGCAGTTTTACCATTCTTAAATTCCATTCTAATTCTTACTAGATACAACCATGGAGGATTAAAATATAACGCATGCATTTCAGCGTGTCACATTAACTATTGCGGGCCGCCAGAAACATTTCCGAGGGCCGCACTTTGAGAACCCCTGATCTAAAGCGACTTACATACATATTACTATGGGCAATCCCCACAGGAGCAATTTGGGATGAAGTGTCTCAGGGACACAACGACATGCTGACTGCAGTGGGACTCGAACTTGCTATCCCCTGATTCAAAGTTCAGCGCACTAAGTTCAGCGCACTATCCCACTGAGCCACATTGCATAAAGCTTACAAAATTACGGAAACCAGGGGACTTTAAAAAGTGTCGCACACAGTTGGGACCGGAGCGTTTGATGATTATTAATTATCATTAAAGTTGGCTACTGTTGGCAGAGTTAGTCTTACAACAGTTCTGCAATAACATTGGAAGGAATCATGTGATCACATTGTTAAAATAAGCCAAAAAACGTAATCTCTTGGTAAGTTTCCAACAACAGATACAGGTGCCAAACTTTATAATCTCCGAATGTCACCAAGCGCTCGGGTCCCAGCTGTGAGCGTCACTTTTTAGTTTCCCCTGACTTCCTTTGAGTTTTGAGCGTCTTGCAGCGTTTTGTTTATTCTGCGTCTGTCACTTCAAGAAGGTGAAGATGTTACTTCATTTACAGATGTTTTAGCACATTTGTGTTTCTATATTTGCATCGTTTCTGAAAGTGCAGCAGTGTTTTGGGCCGTTGCAGCGTGTTCTCCCCGGTCGGCCACCGTATATAAGTACATAAAAGTCCAATATACTTTTAAATGTAAGACATATACTGTTCTGTCACACTCCACTGTACAAAAACCAACCAACAAACTTTTAAATGGGACATTGGTTTGTTGTTGTTGTCACATCACTCATTCTGTGTTCGGCTTATTTTACTCAGACAGGTTTATTAATGAAATGATGAATAATGAATTAGAGCCTCAGTGTTTTATTTCTTTGTATTTGTGTTTTCCACCCTCTAAAAGACTAAAATCGGTTTTGATCAGTCACTCTCTGTTTACTCCGGTCACTGGAGGCTCTCTGGCTCGTTGGTGTTTTTCTGTTGAAAGGGAACGACTGAGGAGAACGTCAGCCTGTGAAGAAGTTGTGAAATGTCTTCAGGTGCTTTAGAGCAGTGTTTCTCAAACTTTTTCATACCAAGGACCACTTAACCAATAAAAAAACACTCGCGGACCACCTAACTCCACAAATATAAAAAAACACATTGTTTTTCTAGAACAGATTACAAATCGCCTGAAAATGGTACAAACAAGTGGCAACATGTGTGACGAAGGTGTTGCGCTGGGCTATTTCATGCAATCGAAAGTGAAACTTAACCTCGCTCCATTTCGGAGATATTCCCGCGAGGGTGCGGAAAACTTAAATATATTTATTTATTTCAAATATGAAATGTTACCAATATACTCACGGACCACTAGGGACCACACTTTGAGAAGCACTGCTTTAGAGGAACTCTGACAAACCTGACAAAATAACTGTCATGGGGTTATCTTGGCCGAGGTGTCAGCACACAATACTTTTGTTTGTAATAAATACAGTCAATTAAGTCAATCAGTTCCACCTTTACCAGCTTGATAAACACAGACTTTGAAATCTGCATAATGAGTACTTTTACTTTTGGTCAATTTAGATGCCAATACTTTTTATTTTTACTTGAGTAACATTTGGCTTGTACTTGTAACAGAGTATTCCTACACGTTGGTATTTCTAATTTAACTTTGAAGTACAAGTTCTGAGTACTTCTTCCACCTTTACCAGCTTGATAAACACAGACTGTGAAATTGACCAATATGCATAATGAGTACTTTTGGTACTTTACGTATATTTACTGTAGATGCCAGTACTTTTGTACTTTTGAATACAGGACTTTTACGAACAGAGTATTCATACACTCTGCTACTTCTACTTCTACTTTTAAGTGCAAGATCTGAGTACTTCTTCCACCTCATCATCATGTGTGTCTTCACCTTTATTAACCCATAGCCCGCCTCTCTCTCTGCATCATGTGACCACTGCTACACAGAGGTGGGAAGTAGTGGAGTACAAATACTGCGTTACTGTACTTAAGCACATTTTTCTGGTATCAGTACTTTACTCCACTACTTATTTTTCTTACGACTTTTTACTTCTACTTCTTACATGTTGAACACAAATACCTGTACTTTCTACTTCTTACATGTTGAACACTAATACCTGTACTTTCTACTTCTTACATTTTGAACACAAATACCTGTACTTTCTACTTCTTACATTTTGAACACAAATACCTGTACTTTCTACTTCTTACATGTTGGACACAAATACCTGTACTTTCTACTTCTTACATGTTGAACTCAAATACCTGTACTTTCTACTTCTTACATGTTGAACCCAAATACCTGTACTTTCTACTTCTTACATGTTGAACCCAAATACCTGTACTTTCTACTTCTTACATGTTGAACCCAAATACCTGTACTTTCTACTTCTCACATTTCCCAAACAGCTGGTTCCTTTAGTCTGAATGTGTGTTTTGTGGCGTGATCATTATTCTTTAGAGTCATTGCGTGCCTATTGATTTGAACACGATCCGTGTATCCATCATTTCCTGGTCTTCTCTAAAGAAGAGGGACCAATGGAAACGTTGTCATGTTGCCGTTGTTCAGCATGGAAACATTCATTAGCTAACAATGACATTATTGTTCTATTAATATAAAGGGAGGTCAGGTACTCTTTAAAACAGCTGCTAGTTATGGGTACTTTTTACTAAGTACATTTCAAAGCCCTCTTTACTTTTACTTGAGTAAAGAAGTTTAGTCAGTACTTCTACTTTTACCAGAGTATTTTTAAACACGAGTATCTGTACTTCTACGTGAGTAAAGGATGAGTCTACTTTTGCCATCTCTGCTGCCACACAGCACAATGCAGGCGGCGCCCTCACTTGTCCCGATGATCTGTCTCCACCCAGGCAATCTGCTGCCACCAGGGAAGATGCCACAGCGCATTAGCAGCGGTGTGACGGCATGTGGCGGCTCAGTGTGTGAAAGCCGTCCTCAGAACGGCCCCGCGGGAACACTGAGACCCGCAGCCGCTAACAGCTTCTGACTCGCAATTAGCCAGCCAAGTTTATCAGCAGCAATAGCCGCAGGAAGTGAAGCGGCTCTGCGGATAGGGCCGCTGTTCAGTGTGTGTGTGAGTCTGTTCAGTGTGTGTGTGTGTGTGTGTGTGTGTGTCTGTTCAGTGTGTGTGTGTGTGTGTGTGTGTGTGTGTGTTCAGGGGAGCAGGGAGTACATGTCAGGCAGATGTTCTCCACTCTGCATACAGCCAGACGTGCTGAGATTAATTAAGGTGGCCGAGGTCGTTGTGTTGAGTTACTCCGGCTTTAACTCACACTGCAGACGAATAATAACACACACACACACACACACACACACACACACACACACACACACACACACACACACACACACACACACACACACACACACAAACAGGGTTTGGAGGGTTACTTTAAAAATGTAGTCCGTTACAATAACTAGTTAGATGTGAAAAACAGTAGCATAATTGAAGTAACACAATATAAAAGTATCCTGATTACTTTCCATTACTTTTGGATTACCTCAATATTAAATGCAAATCAATACGAGGGAATATAAAGATCAAAAGGATGTTTTTTATTAAGTCACACTGTCCCAAAATTGACACCCGATGGACACACGATAAAGGAAATGTTCAAATTCGGCTGTGATCGTAGCAACATCGGGCCATTCGTGAGGGCATCTAAGCCATCGTATGACCGCCGGTGGAGTTTCTCAGGCTCCGGCAGCAACTTCGTGAGCGGCAACTTCGTAAGGCACTCGTGAGGGCATCTTGTCAAATCGTGTCATCTTCGTGTTATCATCGGTGCATTCGCCCTCACTCTGATCGGGGCGAATGCCCGATGGCACCGATGATAACAAGATGCCCTAACGATGGCCTTACGAAGGGCAAAATTGATACACGAATTCAACACGAAAATGAACCTTCGCAAGGTCCTTCGGCTATTTTTTGGCATGCCAAAGATTTTGCCACCGCTCACGAAGTTGCTGCCGGAGCCTGAGAAACTCCACCGGCGGTCATACGATGGCTTAAGATGCCCTCACGAATGGCCCGATGTCGCTACGATCACAGCCGAATTTGAACATTTCCTTTATCGTGTGTCCATCGGGTTGTTTTATTGCACAACAAAATCATGCAAACATATTATGTAAATAACCCAATTTGTGTTCTGTGAAACTGAAAAGGATATAATATATTATTTTGAAGGAGAGTTGACAGGAAGTTGTTGTTGCTATGGAAACAACATTACGGAGAAAACGTAATATCTTCTACATATAAAGACGGATAAAGTAAAGAACAAAGTCTGAAGATATCAGTACAGTATCATAGTACTGTAACATAATTGTTTTTGTTACTTTCATTGCAGTTGTATGTCTTAAATGTAATGTAAATGTTGCCTTTGTGTGTGGTTCGGGGCATCTTCGTGCGAAATTCACAATTCCATATTTGTGTGTCCATCGGGTGTCAATTTCGGGACAGTGTGACAGGGGCTTAAGGGAACACAGTTACCTGTAATCTCTCTGTATCCTGATAATCCTAAATTAAATGTAATCCGTTACTCCCCAAGCACGCGCATGAGGTCAAACCCTGCACGATTGCATGAGCTGAAGCAGAGGGGAAAGACTGTCATTTTAAGAAGTTCATCCAGGGGTGGGGGGGGGGATCATATTACCCAGACCTCCTCCCAGTTTTGATGAATCTTCAGCTCTGAGAAAACCGGCCGCCCGACCTCCAATCTCCGCAGATTAGATCCTCTGATTACAATGCCAGCTCCCTCCCACCACCAGATAAATCTCCCAGCCCAAAAGCAAAGCCCTCCAGTTCCAATGCAGTTAATAATTTAGCGTTAGAGGGGGACAAGTATTTATGATAATTCAAATGGAGCTGGATCTTTCTGACTAGGCGGGGGAAAGCTAAAGAATGGTTTAAAGTAACAAATGGCTGAGAATACAATGTAGCACTGCCCGTATATTGAATTATAACTCACTCACTCACACAAATGATATTGCATTAATGTCCTAACCATGACTATGTGTATTAATGTGCCATGTAGGTGTTATGAGCTAAAGCGCATGTGAAATGTCACACTGCTGTCGGCCTTCACATCACATGAATAATGCGTTTGCCTAAAAGCTTTTGTTGGTATTATGCGTCTGTGTAATTGTTCATAGATCATTATTCTGAGAGGTGGAGGGTTATGGCGTGAGACGCATGCCTAATGCTCACTGTACATACTTAGCAAACACTGGGTTACTTATACAGCAGAAGCACTCATTTGGCCGCATAACAGATGCAAATTAGATGAGAGAACAGCCCACAGTCGGTGAGCTCTGTGTACCGCAGTGTTTCTCAGCCTGCGGCTTTTTAATTCTGACCAAACACAGCAGCAGCTGATTTTCACTGATTTGTTCCATGTTTCTGGTTAAAGCTGTAAAATCAGCTGCTGTAGTATTTGAATAAAAAGCTGCAGTCGGTGGCACACGGCAGGGATTACATGGTGTGCTAATTATTAACATACAGCCTTATTTAAAAGAGGACATTTCATGCTCATTGGTTCATATTTGTATTTAGTGTCTGCTCTGATTGGTTAGCTGGCCGGCTCTGTTGTGATTGGTCAACCGCTTAGAGATGTCTCTATTATGCTGGGATTTTCCATTTCCTATGTTGTTAGGTTTATATATCGTGACATCACTATATAACACTTGCACTTCTATTGGCTAGCGCTCCAACACATTGTACGTGATAGGCTAAGGAGCGGGACATCTCTAAGCGTTTGATTAATCACAAGAGAGCCAGCCAGCTAACCAATCAGAGCAGACTGGGCTCTGGTTTCAGACAGAGGGTGAAAAGAGGTGCTGCAGCACAGGCAGTATGAGACAATAAAGAGCTTTTTGAACATTAAAGCATGGAGACATGTAGAGACACTACATACTGATATACACCTGAACATCAGCAGGAGAGGACTCTTTAAAGTAGAGACACTACATACTGATATACACCTGAACATCAGCAGGAGAGGACTCTTTAAAGTAGAGACACTACATACTGATATACACCTGAACATCAGCAGGAGAGGACTCTTTAAAGTAGAGACACTACATACTGATATACACCTGAACATCAGCAGGAGAGGACTCTTTAAAGTAGAGACACTACATACTGATATACACCTGAACATCAGCAGGAGAGGACTCTTTAAAGTAGAGACACTGATACGGAAACTTTATAGCGGCGCAGGAAAGATGGACACTCTGGACTCAATTGTACAGTCAGACACCTTGAGGTTTATTAGAGATTCACAGAAATACAGCCGGAGAGTTTCGCTTAATGATTATTACAGTTGTTCACTGCAGATCACCACGCGTAACTCTGAATCACACAAAGGACGGATTCTGAATATATAAGAAAGTGGGTTGGTCCGATTCTAACTCTGCTTAATCAATGCCAGATAATCAGAACAAAGACCCCTCAGTATTGCAATCCTTACCCTGAACCAAACTTCTCCCCACAGGAAGGCAGAGGACCTTTTTGACCTGTGCCCCGGTCAAGTTGCGAGCAAGAGCATATTGCGACTTGATGAGAAGCAGATGTTGTAATAAAGACAGGTTCTCAGGATTACTGAGAAACCCCATATAATAACATAATCAGGTTAAAATATTCTCTGACAGACACTACATACTGATATACACCTGAACATCAGCAGAGAGGACTCTTTAAAGTAGAGACACTACATACTGATATACACCTGAACATCAGCAGGAGAGGACTCTTTAAAGTAGAGACACTACATACTGATATCCACCTGAACATCAGCAGGAGAGGACTCTTTAAAGTAGAGACACTACATACTGATATACACCTGAACATCAGCAGGAGAGGACTCTTTAAAGTAGAGACACGACATACTGATATACACCTGAACATCAGCAGGAGAGGACTCTTTAAAGTAGAGACACTACACACTGATATACACCTGAACACCAGCAGGAGAGGACTCTTTAAAGTAGAGACACTACATACTGATATACACCTGAACATCAGCAGGAGAGGACTCTTTAAAGTAGAGACACTACATACTGATATACACCTGAACATCAGCATGAGAGGACTCTTTAAAGTAGAGACACTACACACTGATATACACCTGAACATCAGCAGGAGAGGACTCTTTAAAGTAGAGACACTACATACTGATATACACCTGAACATCAGCAGGAGAGGACTCTTTAAAGTAGAGACACTACATACTGATATACACCTGAACATCAGCAGGAGAGGACTCTTTAAAGTAGAGACACTACATACTGATATACACCTGAACATCAGCAGGAGAGGACTCTTTAAAGTAGAGACACTACATACTGATATACACCTGAACATCAGCAGGAGAGGACTCTTTAAAGTAGAGACACTACATACTGATATACACCTGAATATCAGCAGGAGAGGACTCTTTAAAGTAGAGACACTACATACTGATATACACCTGAACATCAGCAGGAGAGGACTCTTTAAAGTAGAGACACTACATACTGATATACACCTGAACATCAGCAGGAGAGGACTCTTTAAAGTAGAGACACTACATACTGATATACACCTGAATATCAGCAGGAGAGGACTCTTTAAAGTAGAGACACTACATACTGATATACACCTGAACATCAGCAGGAGAGGACTCTTTAAAGTAGAGACACTACATACTGATATACACCTGAATATCAGCAGGAGAGGACTCTTTAAAGTAGAGACACTACATACTGATATACACCTGAACATCAGCAGGAGAGGACTCTTTAAAGTAGAGACACTACATACTGATATACACCTGAACATCAGCAGGAGAGGACTCTTTATATGAACTCACCGATAAGCTGAGTGTTATGGAACTCTTCTTGAGTCAAAGACACTCTCCAAACCTGGCAGGTAAAGCAGTGAAACCTTCAATTCCCTTTTAATTTATTTGGGTGAACCACTTCTGTAAGACGGAAGTATTGGCAGAGATGTTTTATGTGCCCTGAACTCTCACATCGCATTCAAATATCTGAGAGATCCTCGCTTTATATTTGCTCTGCGCACCACGTCAACCTTGAAATGCTCTTTGATGAATTGTCGTGCTGACAGCTGCAGCCGTGCTGTAATGTATATCATCTCTCAGCACTCAGAGTCTGTGCCAGCGTCCGGATCATTTCCATATAGATGGTCTCTGACTTCTGACCCTGATCTGCCCTTTAGGTGTCCATGAATTGCGACTACGTGTTCGTCAACGGGAAGGAGACGCGGGGGTCCATGAGCGCCAGAGTGATCTTCAGCTACGAGCACCTGAGCGCGCCGCTGGAGCTGACCGTCTGGGTGCCGAAACTCCCCCTGCAGGTGGAGCTGTCCGACAACAACCTGAGCTTCATCAGAGGCTGGAGGGTCCCCATCCTGCCCGACAGGAGGTGAGGATCAATACAAACTGAGATAGTATAGCATGCATGCAATGTTGTTGAAAGAAATTACAGTTTTTTGCAGATTTGTTGTCATTTGTTGTAGCTTTGGCCATTATTCCTGCTAAGAAATTGAAGGTCAATTTCAAAGAAATTATTGTTTTAAGTGGGAATAAAGTGTGCATTGGAGTTAATGCCGATTTAATTTCCTTTTCCTTAAATGAATGTATGTATAGCACTATCAGACAGACTTACATGTTCTACCTAATCCGGGATGTAGTAGCCAAAATGCTTATTGTTCCTATCATTATCATTATTTGTTGACACCGCACGCATTTGTAATTGGTCACCTTCAGGAAGTATATTAATGGGTGTGGTTTAAGGTATTTAATCCACCTGTTTTTTGCTGGGCTTGTGTTTTACTTTCTTCATTAAACCTCGTTGAAGTTTAACTTCAGGACAGACAGACAGAGCCAAGTCTCAGCGACATCATTCATTGGGAATGTTTACGCCGCAGCAGGGTTATTTCCTTGTCTGTGACGAAGTAGTTGTTGTGCTGTACACACTTAAGCCACCTGAGAATGTGTATGTGGTGGCTACATGAAAAATACTTGATTGATGGATTAATCAAACGTTTTTTCTAAGAACTGTAAAATTATAACCCAAATGTTCTATTCATCAGAGCTGAAAAAAGGCTTTCCTTAACTTTGACAACCGTAATAACTGTATTTGTATTTTTGAACAGATGTAGCGCCTATTTTCCAATTTGACTAGAAACAAAATGGTTTATCTGATCTAGGGAGTTGGTGTACCTCAAGTCCAAACTAAAAACAAACACGGCAGAAGTTTTGAGTTTAACCCCGGGTGAAACCAACTTTTAAACTCTGTAGATTTCATTTAATGGCATGTTGAAAGGTAGCATCATCTTTCTTAAAAATACCCTGACCCAGAGTGTGTTAGGTTCAGTGGATTTTTTCCTCGTCTTATTTCTGGACATAATTACCAGAGCACTCATTATCCAAAGAGCATGAACCCCCGCAGTCTCCAACATCAGAAACTAAAAAGCTGCCGCCGCCTCTCTGTTTCCCTGGATTATATGTGAAGCTGCTTGTTTTCGTCCAATTAGACGCTCCGGCTCCGGTTCAGCAGGAACGAACACTGCAAAATGAGGTTCTCGAGTGAAAATTGATCTATAGGGTGGTGATGTTTGTGTCATCTGAACCAATTTTGTACAACAAATCCAAGATACAGAAGTAATTTGACTTTGTGTTTGTGCAGAGAAAGGATGAATCTTGGTTGTGCTTTCAGAGAGATAATGATGTTCTGTGACTAACAAGCAGGTCAGTCGGGTGTTTCTCAAAATGAACATGACGTCAAAAAATAGTCACCCTGTTGAACCAAGTCAGGATACTTTATGTATCCCTGGGGGAGCATTGGGTTGTTAACAGTTTCTCCATTTAGAATAAAATAAAAGATGGTAACACTTTATATTAAGGTACACAAATTAACCATCAGCTAGTTGTTAATTAGCATGCATATTAGCAGTATATATATATACTTATTAATGCCTTATTCTACATGACCATATTCTACAAGTAATAAGCCATTAGTTGAGAGTTTGTCCTCAATAACCCTCTAATTAGTGAGTATTTATTGCAAGTAAGGAAGTTGTTGTACATGAGTTTGGGTCTTAATATGCTCAATACGGGTCTAATAAGGCAGGAGTGCCACAAGAATAGTAATTCTCCCATAATAACACTTAACAAATATGATCTATCAACTAATGGCTTATTACTTGTAGAATAGTTGATGGTTAATTTGTGTACCTTAATATAAAGTGTTACCTAAAATATCTATATATACATGAGAAATGAAAGAAGCATAGTGCAAAAAAGGATAAGATAAAATATAATATTTATACAAACATAAGGAGTTAAATACAAATATGCAAAAAAACATAAATTGAAATAATTGTTTTTTTCATTTGAATTAAAAGATAAAAGAAAATCAATATTTCTAATTAAAGTAAACATGTGCAATAAAAAAAGGAAAAAAATAACTGGAATAACAATATTAATTAAAAGGTAATAAGTAAGTAATAAGAGACTAATGTTAATACGTGCAACAACAATTTCAAATCTAATAATATAAAGCACAAATGCAAGAAGGAAATATAAAAGCTTGCACATTGCGTATTATAGAACAATTATACATATGTTAAAATGTGTATTTTACAATAGATGCAGTGTTTTAATAGAGATATTAGGCGCGTTCACACCGCAGTACTTTTCCCACTTTACTGTAGTTCCGAAATGTCGCGTTCACACTCTATGGTTCACACCAAAAAGAGACGGAATTAAAATGAGTTTCACCCCCTTTTCCGTCCCTGCTAGAGAGCAGGGCCTTTCGTGGGAGAAAAAGGTTCCTATGTCTGATTGGCTGGGCGGATTGCAAACCACGCCCCGTAAAACTCCCAAAAAGTTTTGTGAAGCCGCCATTTTATTATCCTGGCATTAGCATTATTAGCATTAGCATTAGCCCAGCGCACAAACGCAGAGAGACTACCTTATGGCAACACAAAAGAAAACATGGGAGCGGTGGAGATGAGGAGGTGTCGGCGTTCTGGCGATTTACTCGGAAGGCTTCAGTCGAAGCTGCTGGGAGTCCCAGCAGCTTCTACTGAAGCCAGTCCCCAACTCCGGGGACTTCCGGTCGGGGACTTTGGGCGGCAGTATACGCCGTGAAGTGGTTTGCGGCCTGCCAGTAAACCCAACGCAAGAAGAAGTGACGTCGCGGCTTCATTTGCCTAATCCTCCCTCAGGGACTTATTCCGGTGTGAACGTGATCTGAACTTAGTTCCTGAGAACTAAAGAGTTCTCAGGAACTAAGTTCTCATGAACCTTTGTGGGAAAAGTACTGCGGTGTGAAAGCGCCTATTAATGCAGAATTGCACATTTAGAGTGTTTTAGCTACTGATTGTATAAGTCCATCTTCAATCTATTGACGCGTAGTACATTCAGGTATTATTTTAAATGATTATATCTTTCCCCACACTTATTCACATTCTTTAACGCTCCCCACTGTAAAGACTCTCCTCCTGCATGTCAATATTAAACCGTCAAAGCTTCTGTCGATGGAGGGAATCCAGCAGGCGACACAAAATTAATGAGCTGTTAGAAATATAACACCTTTTAGATGTAGGCGGTGGAAAAATTGCACCAGAGGGAGATTAAGGTTTTCGGAGCGGAGACCCCCGATGAAAGATGTGTTTGCAGGTTAGAGGACCCTGCGCTCATTAAAATATCCCAGCATTCCTGTCATGCGTGCAGCGGTAACAAACAGGCCCTCAGCCCTTCTTTTAGGAGATGCTTAATGGGCGCATTAACACTCTGCGGCTGGCTGCTGGAGTACATCGCACCACAACCAAATCCATTCCCACCCCACCTGAATACAAACGGCGTGTTTAAGGAGAAGAAATAAGATCTTTCAAATGACCCAGAGTGCTTTGCAAACATCTCGCATAGTGTCATTTCTCAAAAGGGGCTTTAATGTGCTATAGGTGGTGTTTTATTATGTAAAATGCCACTTTAGCACCGTTCATTCATTTATTTAACATCAAAAAGGCGCAGGATTTTAAATTAGCAGATGAGAAATCATATAGATAGATAGATAGATTTTGAATAGTGTTTGCCATTTGTCCATACTAACCAAGCCCAGGTGTCCACATAAGGAATAACTCTTCTATAACGATGTTTCTCCGTAATTCAACAACCCTGAATATCAATAGTTGGTGATTCCAAAGTTTATTCAAATTATGTATCGCTGCAAATCTTCCAAACTATTTCCCAGGCATATAACTTGTGTTGTGCCCCTATGAAAACAATAATCAAACAGCCCTTGTGAGCTATTTTAGGTTTCTGTGATTGCCACTCAGCCCGGCACGAGAATTCATTTCACCGCAGGTCGTTTTTTTTGTTCCATGCTGTCATTTGGATTTGCTGAGAGGATGCAATTTCCTTTTACTTTTCCCTGTAGTTCTTTGCAGCATCAGGTAACTGCAGACAAAGGCAGATTCTAGTATTCTCACTGGTGCCACATGTAGATATTTGAAGCTGCCGATACTGGCTAGACCTTTCCAAAAGAACTCACCGTATTCCAGGCGGGGGTGTCGGATATATCTTTGGATGTATGAGATATAGCATTTTGTATTCTTATGTTGCCTGATCCATACTATACTAATATCAGTATCACAGCACACTGGTATTCACTTGGTGCTATTTGAACATGAAAAATGTATTTTAGAGTCCTAACAACCTTTGATTTTTAAGTCTTAGTGTGGCTTATGCTGTTTGGAAAGACGTTTTACTTCACAGGAAATCAATTCCTCCTCATGTGTGCACCTCTTGATTGATTCAGTTGCATTTATTTTATTTTGAAAAGAGCCCAAAATCTAATTTAAGGGTATTCTTCTTGTCAAAGTGTCGATGCTGAGGCACGAATCAACATCAAAATAGTCTGGAAAAGTAATAAATAGCTCACGAAAAACACATAGATTCACCATTTTTACCACATGATGAATGCACATATATGCATGTGTGGTTTTCAGATATTTACACGTATCTTATGGAAGATGTCACATTTGGAAACACTATTTCTTATGCAGATAACACAATTCCAGCCAAGGTAAAATGGCACGCTTGTTCTTCAGTCATGTGAACGATATCAAATCAAATCAAGTTTTATTTATATAGCACATTTATAAACGATTTTTGGTTGAGCCAAAGTGCTGTACATATAATAAAAATAGCCTACAGTAGAGACACTTTACAGCAAATACAACAGCACAGATTGTTCAGAATATCAGTATGAGAAAAACGACACCCTCTGTCCTTAGACCCTCACATCGTACAAGGAAACACTTCCAGAGAAAACCCACAGTTTAAAGGGAACATGGGAGAAACCTCAGGGAGAGCAACAGAGGAGGGTTCCCTCTCCCAGGACGGACAGACGTGCAATAGATGCCGTGTGTAAATCGAAGAGATAATACATTTTACAGCATATAGACCGAATGTTAGGAAATGCATGTGTGTATAATAAGAAGATGAATCCACGAGGATGTCAGCTACAATCCTGTGGAAGCCATCAGGGAAGCAGCATGACGAGACCCAAGGCAGGACCGCAGAGACAGGTTCATCCACGACCCGAAGTCCACGACTTAATCCAGAATTCAGGATAGAGGATCCAAGACACGGGACTACAGCAAGAGGATCAGCCTCGACTCCGGATCCCGGCGTAGATATAGATACAAAACAAGAAAAAAAATTTGGCTGGGTTAATCGGAACAAGAGAATACACAGACACAGACAGAGAGGGAAAAGGTCATTGGATAAAAGTTATTCTTGATAACCCTCTAGAAAGATCTCATGAACTTCCCCACTCAATCTATCAAGACCCGAGCAGTTCTATTAGATATAGGATAAGAAACAGAGATATGACTGCTTCATATGGCCTTCATCAGTAGGTTTAGTTTGCCAGTTGCCATCGACATGTAGAAATCCCATGGTTCTGAAGCCTTAAAGCTGGAATATCAAAGCCTTTTTCATTAACTTTGTCCATTAGGTTTCTACGTTCTGGGGTTTTCCATCCATCTGTCTATTCGCTCTCATTAACGTGATATTTCGGGAATTCGTTGAGGGAATTTCTTCAAATTTGGCAGAGACTTCCACCTGGACATAATGATAGACTGATTAGACTTGCATGCCAAAGTTTATGACCACTTTGACCTCAAAAAACATGTTTCTGACCATATGTTCCCAAAAAGGTCTAATGGGATGAAATTACAATATTTCTGGTTTTCGAGGCAGTAATTGCAGTTTGGACATTTCACTTCTCTGGAAGAAATATCCTACATGTAAGGTCACACAGGAGTTTAAAGGCCCTGACACACCGAGCCGATATTGGCCGTCGCCCTACTCAGATTGGTGTGTCCAGCACCGTCGTGTCTTTTCGGCCGTGCGGACACCTTCCGCTCCCGATTCAACATGTTGTCGGCAAAATAAATCACTCTGATTGGCTGTTCAGCTTAGCGAATCAGTGCATGAGAAGCGAAACGGAAGTAAAGAAGGCACACACAGACGGCTATTCTTTTTCATTTTCCAGTACCGCACTAAACATGTTTTCGATTATAAGTCGCTATGTGAAACAGTCTGTGATGGACGAGAGTGAAAATGGAACGCATGCTATTTGTTGTTTGTTTATATCACGCAGTCTGTCTTCCGGTTGTTGCCTCTTTTGAATGACGAATAGACACTACCGCCGCCTGCTGGTAAGGAGAGTTATTGCCACTCACACATGCGCAGTGCATACGTGCTACTTGCCCGTCGGCTAAAGTCTTTGCGGTGTGTTCCAGTGAGACTTTTTGGCCAAGACGCAGGAGACGTGAGGCGACACAACAGTCGGGTCCGTCGGGACGTGTTCTTTGGTGTCAGTTTGGTGTGTCAAGGCCTTAAGAGGCTGAACATGGCATCACAACTTCCCAGTTTATTGTTTTACACATTCAAAATAAATCAAATCAAATCAAATGTAGCCCTAGACCTCTTCCGTACTTTCGCCTCTCTTCCTGTCAGCTATCATATTCAAAAAGTACCCAATACCTCCAAAAAGAACAATTATTTTCTGAGATAAATATTAGACCTGACATGCAACATTTCACATGTGTTTCGCATGCATAGTTTCCCCCTTAATCACCCTTATAGAATCATGGTAACTTGTTATACCTTTAACTATAAAGGTAGTTGTATTGGTGTTTCTTATTTTGACTTGTTTAGGACTAAAGCCCAACGTCTAGAAAACAGGACTGTACTTGATTTTAAGACTTGAGACTTTGTGACTTGAAAAACAACAACCTGGACATTTGCCAATAACAAAACAACACCACTGCCAAGCAGACTGGCAAACTGAACTCCTCCTGGCTCCTGAACTGAGAGCAGCAAGATTTACGAGAAATCATCTTAATTCTGACGAACGATGGCTCTTAGAAAAGCCCTGGCAGGGAAAGCAGGATCTATCTGTCTTGACCTTGCTCTTGTTTGTTTACAGTCATTATGAAGTGCTTTGATAATGAATTAGATGATGTTTGCACCGAGCAATGTAAATAATACCTCAAAGTAAGTTCTCCCAAGCAATGTATTTTAGCTCGTTAATCATCTCAAACATTCCAGCGCCCCCAAATCAGGTGTTTATCTGCGTCAGACTTTGCGAAAGCTGCTTCGTTTTGCCTGAGTTATTGTCTTTTCATTATTCTCTCTATCCTCCCATCTCGTGCTTATTCACTCCTCCGACTCCCCTTTAGACGACCTTCGACACTCTTCCCCTGGCCTTTTATTTTTCCTTTCCGTTGCAGTCTTTCCATCCCACGTTCCTTCTCTTAACGTGACACATCCTGAGCTTTGCTTCACAGAGAGGTCTCCTGCAGTGGGCCTTAGCTGCAGAATTGCTCACTGGCTGCATTATCCAGCAACATGCTCTAAAAAAAGAAAGAAAGTGTAATCGGGCGGGCAGCCTCGTGTGCACCGGAGCTTCAGCTTGTTCGTTTGTATCAGAGACTCTAATAAGAACAGACAATTTTCTTCTGGGGGAGAGGAAAATATCAACCTTATTTTCAGGTACTGAGTCAGGAAGGTAAAGTTTGTTGTGGAAGTCCCGACAGAGATGGAGAGTCTGACTGTCTCATTGGGTTTTACACCGCCTTTAACTGAATGAGTAACGAGGTCTGCGGTGGAGTTAACTCACTTACTAAAGTACAACTGCAGCTACATGACCCTAAACCACACTGTCAGCCCCCCCACACACACACAGAGAGCCACTGTCCGAACGCCAGGGAGCTCGTATTTATATATCTCTGGGAACATTTTTTCTCTTAGGTTAGTTTTAGGCGTCTGAGTTTAATTTGTACAGAAGAGAATTAGGGTTAGGGTTTGTGAATTAAATTGTTTTTTAATTCAGATTTTTCTCTCAGAGTTCAAATATTTCTTGAATTATGAGTTTAATCCCAGAATTTTCCCTTTTTTTTTCTTGGATTTACCTCAGATTTCTGACTTTTTCTCAGATTTCTAACTGACTAATAATTCGTATTTTTCGCAGAACTCTGAGTTAAATCTCAGGTTTCTCACTTTTCTTGGATTTCTCACTGTTTTCTCAGAATTATGACTTGATCTCAGAACTAAAAATAAACAATTTCACTTTTGTTCAGACCTTGGTTTGCTCATTTAGGCACTTGTAATTTGGTTATGCATTGTTTTAAATGAAGTTACTCTTTACATTCTTGCATAATTCAAAATTGATGTAGTAGAAAACTGATAATAGTGGAAGTCCCCCCTATCTCCCCTACTACATCCTACATGTCCCATAATTCATCAGCTTGTAAGACCTTCCCTTCGTGAGGAAGACTTGTGTCTACCAATAGTTTGTAACATAGACTCTCTGTTATCATTTCTAACCGAGCCATTAAAGAAATGCAGCTGTTTCTACTGTCTAAGTTCACTTCTCGTGGTGTTACCTTCAAATCTTTAAACAGTCTACATTTTAGGATTATGAAGTTTGAGGTGATTGTTTTTATTCAGCTTTTTCTCTGTTACTTACTAAGTAATGAAAGACAATTTCCCGATAAAAACTAACACTGTAACACTCGACAGAGACCTTGTGACACTGCAAACGACAGCTTATTAAATTAGCTATTATTTTGACAACAATTCTGTATTTCTTCAGGTTTGTTCCATTTGTTTAATAAATAACTTTGCCTGCTAGTTATGCTGTAATAAAAACTCTTATTCATACCATCTGAAAATAAAATAAAAAAACTCCTTAAAGGCTTGGTATGCAACTTTTAGGGGCTTGTAAGCTTGTAATATCTGAGACAGAATCCATATGTAAGATCATTTTAACGCCCAAATGGCTCAATTGCTGCTGCAAAACCAGTATCTCCCAGCACATCTTATAATTATATTGAATTGTTATTGTTTTAAAGACTGCATGGACGCAGTTTGTGCTAATGATATGCATCAATGCTCTCACTATTGTTACGTTTGCAGCTTTTCTACCTGTCATGGTAATCATTTCCTCAGTATTGACTTCATAGTGGCTTTGATACGTTGCAACAACATCACATGAGAAAGTTTTGCATTTTTTAAAGAGTTTTTAAGTAAAGTATTCAACCAACCATAGACTCAGATGTGATAAGTGTGTGACCCGAGGTTAATCACGGCAAAGGAGATTCATGAGGTGAACTTACAGTTACTTGAATGAACAACCGCATACAGGAACCTTTAATGATCCATGAGCGTCTTATAGGAAGCTCATTTCTTTTTCCAATACGTCATAAAAGCCTGCCAGAGCTCAGGTATAAACAGGCTGAAGCACTGGGGTGAAATGATGCGTGTGCAGGGGTGGCGTGCTAAGATAAAGTAGCAGAAGGGAGGGAAGGTGGAGAGGTAAAAGCAACAATGCATTGTGCTGTTAAGGGAATTATTCAATCAATGTAATTCTATTTATATATCCCAATGTGACAAATGATACATTCGTCTCAGGGGGCTTTTCAGTGTGTACAGCATGGAGCGACCTCTGGCTTAGAGCCTTGCAGTGTACAAGGAAAACTCCCCAAATAAAACAATAATTAACATAAAAAACTGGGAGAAACCTCAAGGTTACAGTGTCAGATATGAAGAGTTATTTATTTAATTGAAATCAGCAGCAAAAACAAAAGTCTTCAGTCTGGATTTAACAAAAAATTACTCACTTTTGATTAACTTTAACGAATAAATTATATAAAAAAAGGTTTACTTTTGATACTGTTGTTGATAATAGTCTGTACTTCTTTTTACAAAGTAAGTAGCTGTTTTTAAATGCCATTTAATAATTTATTTATGCTGTATTTGTTCTTAAATGTCTTTTGTTTTTAGTAAAGCACTTTGAATCACCATAAAATTGCCTTGCCTTAATATTCAGGACTTCTTCCTGAAGTTGAGTTTTAAGACTCTGGTATTTTATTATTTTAGGTAAGGATCTAAAAGTGTACTTCTTCCACCTTTGATTTAGGGGACATTAGAGCATAGAGATAGTTAGAGCGAAGATGTAACTTTTTTTGTTCCCTTTTAGTTTTCTATTTTGAAATGTTCATATTTTATGTTTGTTTATTTCCTACTCTTTTTCATTTCACATTATGTGCAAGGCCTTGTTTACGTGCTGCTGTGACGGACAAAAAAATACCAAATAGGGATGAATAAAGTATATCTTAACTTAATTTATTTAAGTGTCTATGAGTCCTTGTGACAGAAGTTTAGCATAATGATCGAAGCCTGTTACTCAAACTGATTTACTGGCTGGTAAACAAACTTTGTGAGTGCCGCTGCCTCTCCTGCATCGAAAGTCAAAGAGTCAGAGCTGAGATTAAGCCTCTTCTTGAAGAGGAACTGGCAGAGTGTCAAGCCTGCTGAGCGAAGTTTTGGTAACTCATACATCTTGTTGTAGAGCAGATTGCGCTCGGTGAGGGGTGCACCTGGCATATTTAACCCCGCTGCCCAGGGTTCCTGTGAGATAAGAAGGGCATCGGTCCAAAAAATCTGCTTTTTGGTGATTATCATCCCTCCCTGCTGGCACAGAGAGCTTCTTTCTAGCACATCAGAACAGATACAATGATGGATTTGTGTGGAGGTGTTTCACATCAGTGGTCCAAATTATGAAATGAAAAGAGACCCTTGAGAACAGAAGGCTCTCGTTGAGACGTAGATTCTGATGCCCCTTTCACACCAACGTGGTTCCAGGGCCGGTTCGGAGCTGGAGCTTGAAAAGCACTGTTTTTTCCTGTTCACACCGCAGCGGAGCCACCTCTAAGCTCCGGAATCCAGTTCGTTTCAAGCACCAAAAAGTTGTCGGTCTAGAAAGCAAGCACCGCATACGTCACGCTTACGTCGGATCTGGGCTGTGTCCAAATAACACACGACATCCGCCTTACCGCCAGCTTCAACATGATCTGTGGAAATAACATTGAGAATCAGTTGTAATGTTATACCATAGTAATTAATGCTGCAAAGCTGGGTATTTTGAGCTTGGCGCATGCAGAGGCTAACAACAGCTAGCTCTAACGCCATCGAATAGGACGTATATTTACCTTCTTTCTCCTACGGAGTCGTCGTTGATGATGATGATTGTAAAGAACTTTTGAATGTAGCATGTAACGACTGTAAAGTTGGTAGTGAAGTCGTCCCATTTGTTCCATTTAGTTTCGACAGAGCAAAACCAAAACGAGTAGCGCTTCAATACAATCGGCCATTGTTGTTGTTGTCGATGCGAGGGGGTTCCGCTCGGTTTGGCTTTATGAAGCAGGCATGCAAACGGTTACGTCATGACGCAAACGATGACGCAATGACGCAGCACCAGTCGGGCTCTGAGCGGTGTGAACAGAGCGGGAGCTGAACCAAAGAACCGGTTCCGAACCAGAAAAGCTCTAGCACGGAGCTAGAACGGGAAAAGCCTTGGTGTGAAAGGGGCATGAGTGTCATTCAGTGACTAGTTATGAGTGGAGATGGCTTTAAGTTTTTAATGTTTTAAATGAGGGCTTCTCAGTCGGTTTGGTGGCCACTTCAAGACACATTTTTGCACAAGTGGCACGCACAGTGTTCATGGGTATTTCTGAAAAGAACATACTTTATGTGCTTCATCCTCGACTATTCAGGAAATGTTAGGGATTAATTCTGTCTTTACTCCTAGACATTTAACCTATTCTGTGTGTTGACATTTACGACCATCCCTGCTTCTAATCTCCCATAGGGAATGTGTTAATGCAGTCGTATGTTGATACTAGGTTTTATGGCCTGACCTGCCGGGCACAGGGGGGGGGGGGGTTTACGACTGTGAGAATGCTGGCTTTCTAAGCTCCACAGATGTGAGAGACATCTCCTGTGTCTGCAGATGTTTACGCCCATCCCCAATATGTGGATTTGACTCTCTGTAAACTAGTTAAAAGGTCTACCAAGATGCGAGGCTGATCAGATTTGACATGGCAACCCACACGTGCAGTCAGAACCTTTGACTGTGTGACCTGTGATGTGAATTTCTCCGGCCGATGCTTGTTTTAAAGATCCGTGTTTGACATCAGAACTCCTGCTCGTCCCGTGTCTCCTTCATGAGTCGGTGACTCCCACTGCATTGCTACACAGAAGTTTCCTCCACAGGAACTAGTTTGTCTCTAAAAAGCTGTTTTCACATTCCTCTACTCAAGGGGAAACCAATTGGGACTTCCATAGCATTTTAGATTCAACTCCAACTACATTTGTTACTTCACGATGGAAAACACCAAATCCCTGTGTAGTACACAAACATATTGACAAAAAAACAACACAAATCAGGGGAGTGAGAGCTGCTGAAAGTTTGGACAACAAACATTAGAGTTTGCGGTAGATGAATGTAAATCGGACCTCTGAGCTTTTTTCAAAAACTAGATTTTGAAATAAAAAAAGGTCCAATGCACTCTTCTGGCACAAAGTCACAGAGCATTTAAGGGCTTGGTTTAACAACCCCCGCAAAGCAGCAAAAACGCAGCCCTATTTTTATCGTTTACAAGCGTTTTTATGTTTAAGTATATCACTCTGAAATAGTCATCGGATAAAAAAAGCTTTCAGCGCCTCCGATCTTTTTTTTTCTTACTTTCTATTTCCCTTTGAGAACACTTTCATAAAAACTTGTTTGAACTTCTGAGAGCTTTTTCTTTTTTTAAGCAATAAGACCTTAATGTATGTTTTACAACCACTATTGCTTTGTTAGGCCCTGCCAGCAAAAAGCACAAGCTAGTGAACAACAGAAACAAATCACTGATCGCTACTTGTAGAACACAGACGTGAATATCTCCAGTTTTTCCTCAAAAATAGAAATTTAGAGATGAAAATGATATCTCCAGAAGTTGACTTACAGTGTTGAACCAAGCACAAGTAGAATTTATCAATAAGAAAGAAAGTCTAAATGTGGAGGGAGAACCTTTGTTGTACTTTTTACGTGTGAAATAAGTATATATCATAACAGAGAGGACTTTAAAGAGGACATCATATGCATATTTTCAGGTGTATATCAGTATTTAGTGTCTCTACTCCTGGGACATGTCTCCATGCTTTAATGTTCAAAAAGCTCTTTATTGTTCTCATACTGCCTGTGCTGCAGCACCTCTTTTCACCCTCTGTCTGAAACCAGAGCCCAGTCTGCTCTGATTGGTAGCTGGCCGGCTCTGTTGTGATTGGTCAACCGCTTAGAGATGTCCCGCCCCCTTATCACATACATGTGTTGGAGCGCTAGCCAATAGAAGCATGAGTGGTACATAGTGATTGCAATATGTTCAGGAAGTAAACTAAGGAGTCCAAAGAGGCATTTCAGGCAGGGGGGGGGGATTTTGTGAGACACAGGGATTTTAGCCTTTGCAGACTATTTAGGGAGGCGTGTGGTGCAGTGGATATAGCCTTGGTGTTGGGATCAGAGGGGCACAGGTTGAAACCCCACTGCAGTCAGCATGTCGTTGTGTCCCTGAGACTCTTCACCCCAAATTGCTCCTGTGGGGATTGTCCACTGTATTGAGTATGTAAGTATTTGGATAAAAGCAATTTACAAGTAACATGTAATGTAATGTAATTTACATGCACAAAAACCTATATATCACACTACAGGAAAGGGAAACCACAACAAGCATAATAGGACCACTTTATTTATCTTATTCATTTCCCCTCTCTCCCCCGTAGGAGCACCAGAGACAGCGATGCAGACGAGGATGAGGATGAGCCGCGGGTGAGTCGCGGCTGCACCCTTCAGTACCAGCGGGCCGGGGTCAAAGTACTGACCCAGTTCCACACCACCTCCACGGAGGGCACGGACCAGGTGATCACCATGCTGGGCCCTGATTGGCAGGTGGACGTCACGGACCTGGTGCAGGACTCCCTGAAGGTGGCCGATCCCCGGATAGCAGAGCTGGTGGACCGGACGGTTCTGGTGGGTCTGGAGCTGGGGTCCACCACGCTGAAGGTAAACCGGACGCCTTTTTATTTGATACGATACGACATACTTTATTGTCCCCGTAAGGACATTTGTTCTGGACTCCGTCCTGCAGTTCCGCATACATGTACAAACGGTTAGAAAAATATCCCTCGTCTCCGGCTTGAGCTTCAGTCTCAGGATCCATGTATCTGTGATCCTCTCCAGAATGGAAGTAGTCATCACATACAGAGCATCAACTAGTTCCTGAACAGTGTCCTTCACATGCTGATATCCAAGAGAGGGAGTTACACAGTCACAAGATGGAGGAATAGAAAGCAGTACATCCTGTCATGCACAAAATTCTCAACATTCTGACTTTTTCCTCAAAATCTCAAAATCCTGATTTTGTCTCAAAATCCCCCAAAATCTGACTTTTTCTGAAAAAATCTGACGTTTTCCTCAAAATCCTGACTTTTTCCTCAAAATCCCCCAAAAATCTGACTTTTTTCAAAAAAAAAAAAAAAATTGACTTTTTCTCAAAAATCTACAAAAAATCTGACTTTTTCTCAAAAATCTAAAAAAATCTGACTTTTTCTAAAAATACGTACTTTTTCTCAAAATCTCAAAATTCTTACTTTTTCTGAATACTTCTAAATGTTAATAATCACTGGTCACTGACTTGAGCTTCAACATCAGGATCCTTGTATCTGTGATCCTCTCCAGAATGGAAGGAGTCATCACATACAGAGCATCAAGTATAGTTCCTGAACAGTGTCCTTCACATGCTGATATCCAAGAGAGGGAGTTACACAGTCACAAGATGGAGGAATAGAAAGCAGTATTCAATGTTTACTTCAGATTAGCTCCACGTCAGAAATGAGCATGCTTGTCACATGTCTATCTCCATAGAGGCTGAATCATCATGTTAATCACATAGCTATCATATGCCTCAAACAGTCCTGATGCTCTTCTAGGTAATCACACATCCTGTCATGTACTCAGCTACAGTTGGGATACCTTTGTTATCATGTTACTCTCAGATTGGAAGAGGACATTCAGAATGTTCCCAACACAAACATAATAAACATTAAAATACATACACATGTCATCACTCATACACCGTTTGCACAAACACAAAACACAGACGCACATACTGACAATGGCGACCTATTGTACAACCCTTATGGCCAACATTTAAAAGTATATTACGTTACATGTGAGTGTTAAGAAGCCTAATGGACGGAGGCAGGAATGAGTGCGTAGCGGTTCGGTGCTGTGATTCGGCATTGATCAGCAGTGAAAAATGTGTCTGGAGGTGACAAACGACGCGTCTGAGTGAGAGGCGTGAAAGCAGCCGTGGTGTTCTTGAACGTGTGCACCACACACAAACTGAAGGTTGAGTTTAATAGATGAAGAAGGAAGATTTCAAAGTTGGAGATCATTACTCTTTCTGAGTTTCTGAAGGAGCTGCTTTCCTTTGGAGATTGTTGATGCCTTTAAATGCAGGTTTCGTACTTTTTTGTCATAGTTTTGCTGAACTTTTCAATTGATATCAATGGGCAGTTCAGTCTGTCGCCATTCAAGCCACTGATCCTCCAACTTTTACCCCCTAAGTTATCTTAAATGATATTTTCCCTTCAAGCTAATACAGCATTTCTATCCCTTTCATCTGACTTTTGAACCTTACCTTATTGATATCAATGGGTTGTTCAGTCTGTCGCCATTCAAACCTCTGATCCTCCAACTGGTAGACATCCATTTTCCCCGTAACGCCGTCCTAAGTTATCTTCAACAATATATTCCCTTCAAGGCATTTCTATCCCTTTCATCTGACTTTTGAACCTTATAAAATAGAAACCTCTTGGTCGAAAGTGTTTCTAAAGAAGCTGCTTTCTTTTAGAGATTGTTGATGCCTTTAACATAACATTTAATTTATCTGACGCTTTTATCCTTGGCAACTTGCAAAGCATAATGTTTACAGTTTCTATTTCAAGTGTGTGCTGTTGTGAAAGTCCACTTCATTCTCAGGTATAAGAGCAGATAAATTAAAGTGCATTTAAATGCATCGGATGAGACAGGTGCAGAAGTCCTTAAAGAGAGAAAGCGGCACAAGCTATGAGTCCTGGGCAGTGATTTACGGACGCTTCACCGGTCATTTATGGGGACAGAGAGAAGTAACGGTTGGCGAGAGTTTTGATCACCATAAAAGATCTCCGTTTTATTCTGTCAGCAGAAAGAATGGCTGCCTGATTGATGCGACCGATGATGGCGAACTAGGGAGGACAGATATAAGTTGCCGATTCATCATTTTAAACGTGCAATGGATCATTTGTAATCTGTTGAAGGGTTTGAATAATTATACACCAATTTACCACCAGACCTAAGTTGCCAGACTGGCTCATAGCAGCTGTAAATAAATGAATGAATACATAGATAAGGTGCCCAGAAAATATGTTGTCCCTCAAACAACTAAAAGATTATGGATTGATTCAGAAAAACCTGCTCGAGCTAAACTAATCCTATTGCATTACAGTGATCTAGAAATAAAACGTGTATTTTTTCCTTAGAAAATTACATATTCAAAGGAATGATTGCTAATTGCTACTGCTAACATGCTAACACTGAAGCTAATATGTTAATGCCTGGCAGATGTCTTTACGAGCGGTACCATCCGGTTATAGCTAAAGTCGAAAGTGAAGCCAAGGAGGTTAAATCCTTAAATGTGCATTTTGTCTAATGGCCAGCAGGGGGTGGCATAAATAAGTCCGATTGTATTGAAGTCTGTGATAAAATGGCCCTTCCTCTTCCTTCAGTTACTACCTTTGTCAACATTTCCCTGATGAGTTTATGGTCTTGATCTTTAGTCTCAAGTCTTCTTGAATACTTCATGATGTTTATTTAGTAAATTGTGGTCCAATGGACGATAAAGCAGAGAAAGCTTTAGGGAATGTACACAATTTACACTTAAATGTGTCCTCCCAGCAGCTAAGTTTTATGATTCATGTTCATGGCACCATGAATGCAGCATCTGTACAAAGATGTCGTGGTAATCTATGTAAAGGTTTTCAAGACATATCACTTCAATCTAAACCAGGACTCACTATTTACCACATTTCATAGCAATCGATCTAGTAGTGTTAATGATTGTGATATTTCAGTCTGTAAACAGGGCTAACAGGGCTACTAATAACGTGGACATTGTATGTGTAGGGAATGACTGAAATGGCATAAAACAAATTCATTTAAAGTCTTTAAACAATCCTTAAAATACAATAAAGAAAACGGAAATTATGTACAATGAATGCTTTTTTGAAGTCATTGTAAAATATGTCCAGTTCTCAATGCTTATTTTACAAAGGACAGTGAAATGAATTTCTGAAATGAACGGAGTAGATCTCAACAATGGTCCTTTCAGTCTTTGAGAGGGTCTGAATGAGTGTTTGAGTCTCAAATTGTCCACCAGCCCGAGAATAAGAAATAAACAAGCTGTTTACAAGTAATTCCAGCAAACATCCGCTGATGAGTGCACTCCGTCACGGAGGGGGAGTGTGTAGGGGTAGGGTGTAGGGCGTGGTTTGGGATTGGGCCTTATGATACAAGCAATATTTGAGGTTTAAAGGTAAAACTAAAGATAAAAGAGTTTAATTATTCTGTGTTTATTTTCTTGTGATTACGTGGCAGATTGATGACTTTCGAAGGATTCACAGAAACCTGGTGGGAATGGGGGTTTAATCCCGAGGATTACTGAACAATAGCTGCTTCTCAAAGACAAAAGCCAGACTTGGGCATAATTCCCAGAGCGTCCTGTGATCGCAGATTATTTAATAAATATCTGCAAACAATAACCACTCGTCCAAAAAAACACACAAGCACAGAAATAGATTTGAAGCTAATCTACAACATATTTAAATCTCACTGGAAATGAAACTTCAATATTTACTGTCTGATGAAGAAATCATGAGTCCTGTTGTATCTCAGCAATGTGAACCCTTTGTAATAATAACGACCAGAGAGGACAAAAGTACACACATCCTTTACTCAAGTAGAAGTACGGACACTCATGTTTAAAGATACTCTGGTAAAAGTAGAAGTACTGACTAAACTTCTTTACTCAAGTAAAAGTAAAGAAGTATGGGCTTTGAAATGTGCTTAAGTAAAAAGTACCCATAGCTAGCAGCTGTTTTAAAGAGTACCTGACCTCCCTTTATATTAATAGAACAATAATGTCATTGTTAGCTAATGAATGTTTCCATGCTGAACAACGGCAACATGACAACGTTTCCATTGGTCCCTCTTCTTTAGAGAAGACCAGGAAATGATGGATACACGGATCGTGTTCAAATCAATAGGCACGCAATGACTAAAGAATAATGATCACGCCACCAAACACACATTCAGACTAAAGGAACCAGCTGTTTGGAAAATGAGAGAAATAGAAAGTACAGGTATTTGTGTTCAACATGTAAGAAGTAGAAAGTACAGGTATTTGAGTTCAACATGTAAGAAGTAGAAAGTACAGGTATTTGTGTTCAACATGTAAGAAGTAGAAAGTACAGGTATTTGGGTTCAACATGTAAGAAGTAGAAAGTACAGGTATTTGTGTTCAACATGTAAGAAGTAGAAAGTACAGGTATTTGTGTTCAACATGTAAGAAGTAGAAAGTACAGGTATTTGTGTTCAACATGTAAGAAGTAGAAAGTACAGGTATTTGTGTTCAACATGTAAGAAGTAGAAAGTACAGGTATTTGGGTTCAACATGTAAGAAGTAGAAAGTACAGGTATTTGTGTTCAACATGTAAGAAGTAGAAAGTACAGGTATTTGTGTTCAACATGTAAGAAGTAGAAAGTACAGGTATTAGTGTTCAACATGTAAGAAGTAGAAAGTACAGGTATTTGTGTTCAACATGTGAGAAGTAGAAAGTACAGGTATTTGGGTTCAACATGTAAGAAGTAGAAAGTACAGGTATTTGTGTTCAACATGTAAGAAGTAGAAAGTACAGGTATTTGGGTTCAACATGTAAGAAGTAGAAAGTACAGGTATTTGTGTTCAACATGTAAGAAGTAGAAAGTACAGGTATTTGTGTTCAACATGTAAGAAGTAGAAAGTACAGGTATTTGGGTTCAACATGTAAGAAGTAGAAAGTACAGGTATTTGTGTTCAACATGTAAGAAGTAGAAAGTACAGGTATTTGTGTTCAACATGTAAGAAGTAGAAAGTTCAGGTATTTGTGTTCAACATGTAAGAAGTAGAAAGTACAGGTATTTGTGTTCAACATGTAAGAAGTAGAAAGTACAGGTATTTGGGTTCAACATGTAAGAAGTAGAAAGTACAGGTATTTGTGTTCAACATGTAAGAAGTAGAAAGTACAGGTATTTGGGTTCAACATGTAAGAAGTAGAAAGTACAGGTATTTGTGTTCAACATGTAAGAAGTAGAAAGTACAGGTATTTGTGTTCAACATGTAAGAAGTAGAAAGTACAGGTATTTGGGTTCAACATGTAAGAAGTAGAAAGTACAGGTATTTGTGTTCAACATGTAAGAAGTAGAAAGTACAGGTATTTGGGTTCAACATGTGAGAAGTAGAAAGTACAGGTATTTGTGTTCAACATGTAAGAAGTAGAAAGTACAGGTATTTGGGTTCAACATGTAAGAAGTAGAAAGTACAGGTATTTGGGTTCAACATGTAAGAAGTAGAAAGTACAGGTATTTGTGTTCAACATGTAAGAAGTAGAAAGTACAGGTATTTGGGTTCAACATGTAAGAAGTAGAAAGTACAGGTATTTGTGTTCAACATGTAAGAAGTAGAAAGTACAGGTATTTGGGTTCAACATGTAAGAAGTAGAAAATACAGGTATTTGTGTTCAACATGTAAGAAGTAGAAAGTACAGGTATTTGTGTTCAACATGTAAGAAGTAGAAAGTACAGGTATTTGTGTTCAACATGTAAGAAGTAGAAAGTACAGGTATTTGGGTTCAACATGTAAGAAGTAGAAAGTACAGGTATTTGTGTTCAACATGTAAGAAGTAGAAAGTACAGGTATTTGGGTTCAACATGTAAGAAGTAGAAAGTACAGGTATTTGTGTTCAACATGTAAGAAGTAGAAAGTACAGGTATTTGGGTTCAACATGTAAGAAGTAGAAAGTACAGGTATTTGTGTTCAACATGTAAGAAGTAGAAAGTACAGGTATTTGGGTTCAACATGTAAGAAGTAGAAAGTACAGGTATTTGGGTTCAACATGTAAGAAGTAGAAAGTACAGGTATTTGGGTTCAACATGTGAGAAGTAGAAAGTACAAGTATTTGTGTTCAACATGTAAGAAGTAGAAAGTACAGGTATTTGGGTTCAACATGTAAGAAGTAGAAAGTACAGGTATTTGGGTTCAACATGTAAGAAGTAGAAAGTACAGGTATTTGTGTTCAACATGTAAGAAGTAGAAAGTACAGGTATTTGTGTTCAACATGTAAGAAGTAGAAAGTACAGGTATTTGTGTTCAACATGTAAGAAGTAGAAAGTACAGGTATTTGTGTTCAACATGTAAGAAGTAGAAAGTACAGGTATTTGGGTTCAACATGTAAGAAGTAGAAAGTACAGGTATTTGTGTTCAACATGTAAGAAGTAGAAAGTACAGGTATTTGAGTTCAAAATGTAAGAAGTCGAAGTAAAAAGTCTTCAGAAAAATAAGTTGTGGAGTAAAGTACTGATACCAGAAGTACAGTAACTAAGTATTTGTACTCCACTACTTCCCACCTCTGATAACGACACACATATAAATGGGTTTTATGGGAAATGGTGCCATTAAGTCAAGGTAGATTTGATGAGTGAATAAGCAGCAAGTTCAAAAAGTTCCCTCATTTTTATGTAGAGAGTTATATAGTCTATACAACTCTATAGGTGAGAAGATAATTCAGTGCACGCAATAAATGAACAAATAACAGCCCCTATGAGATGTCACATTCACAAGAGCATTGTCTTTATTGGAGGAAATAAATGGGTTTTATGGTCAAATTATGCCTATAACATAAAAAAAGGGGTTTTGAAGGTTATATGTATCAAGTAGAAGAAGTTCCACCTCCATGTTTATCTAAATATCCCATAGTCAGACTCTTGAAATATTATATGTCATGTGTGGGGGAAACCTCTGTGTAGCAATGCAGGAGGAGTCACCGACTCATGAAGGAGACACGGGGAGAGCTTTGATGTCAAACACTGATGGGTTATTTGGAGCTTCGGCCGGAGAATTCACAAAACAAGTCAAAGAGTCAGAGGTTCTGACTTCACGGTAGAGTTGCCACGTCAATCCTGAAGAACTCTACCCCAGATGTATTTAGCTAGTTCAGAGAGAATAATCAACATTGTGCATAACAAGATAGACTGATAACACCTCTATCAGCTGACGCCAGCAGGCAGGAACAGGGAGACAAAACACTGACGGCCGGTCCACACGGCGGAGTGCGTTGAAGCTTCAACGCTTCTTCCCATTCACTTTGAATGGGGTGACGTCACGCGTTGCCGAACTGCATTGTGGTTCCGTCGCTTCGCGTTGCTCGCTTCAAAAGTTGAGAAAAGTTCAACTTTTCAAGCTTCGACAGAAGCGTCAGCCAATCAAATCATATGCCAGTACAAGCTCTAGCCAATCAAACCGCGTGCTTGTGTGTCCGGGGCGGGAGATTAATGTGATTGGTTGTTGGTCTCGCTCCAGACACGCCCACCGGCAAGCTTCAACACACGCTGCCGTGTGGACGTACCGTGAGAGCACAGCAGCCAAGGTTACAGGTGAGTGTGCTCAGTCAGGGTTACAGGTGAGTGTGCTCAGTCAGGACAGTATGAACTGATAGTTCTGACTTTGCGGTAGAGTTGCCACGTCAATTCTGAAGAACTCTACCCCAGATGTATTTAGCTAGTTCAGAGAGAATAATCAACATTGTGCATAACAAGATAGACTGATAACACCAGCTGACGCCAACAGGCAGGAGCAGGGAGACAGAGCACTGAGAGCACAGCAGCCAGGGTTACAGGTGCGTGTGCTCAGTCAGGACAGAACTGATACACTGGGTCACAGTTATGGGTCTTGGAAAATATTTCCCCAACATCATGTAATCTATGAAACTCTTTAGGGAGACGATCATGAATGCTATAAAATATGGAAACCAATAACGACCTTTATGATATTTCATATTCACAAGAGCATTGTCTTATGACTTCACTGGAGGGTAGAAATGGATTTATGATGAAATGGTGCCTTTAACATAAAGAAATCACAAGGTTAAGGTTTGTTGATTGAAGGTTACATACGATTGTAATCTTTTATAACATAGGAAGTAAATGTAATCTATGAAAGTCTTTAGTGAGACGATGGTAAATTCTATAAAATGTCAAAAGCAATAACGACCTCTCTGAGATTCCACATAAACAAGATCATTGTCTTTATGTCTCTCCAATCTTTGATCTGTGTAATAAAGTAAAATATGTCCCCAAAGGGAGTAATGAAGTATGGCATCAATAGAAAAACACTTAAATACAGTGGCTTGCTTATTTAGCTACATGTCCCATAATGTTTACTTTAAATAAAAGAAAGATGAACTAACTCAAACTCTCATTACTTTAACTAAACTTGTCTCAAATCAACAAAAATGTGATCAGTAGGAAAAGTGCTCTAAACAGAAATCAAGTAACAGATTAAAAAGTCTATTTTTAGACATCACAGTGCATTTATACAGAAGCTCAGGCAGTCAGGTTTTACGTTTCATACATATATCCTTAAATTGCATGTTGTGTTAATCATGAATCAAAAATAGTTGTACAATATATACAACTCTAAAGAAAAGCAATGAAATGTGGAAACAGATAACAGCTTCTGTCCCGATGTTACATTTTCTTAACGACGTTGGACATTTGTCTCGTGTCGTTCCCCCCCGCTCTGTCTCTCCACACTTTGATCTGTGTAATAAAGTGAAATCTGTCCCTGCGGAAAGTTAAAGTGATTATAGGAGTGACTATCAGGGACATCCGTCTGTGGTGAGGATCTGTCGAGGGAACCGTTTCCTCGCGGGGGGGATGAAGAGGTTTCATTTTGTACCGCTTTTGCACCCACTTACTCCGCCAAGTAGGACGCCGTGTAATTGCCTGAAAGTTTACAGCACGGTAAAAGTTGAAAGCGAGGGTCATGTTTTTCTCATCTTTTTTCAAGTGGTGTTACGTTTGAGTTTCATCAGTTCATCGTCCTGGAAGAGAAGCACTTTGTGTTGGGTGCAAACAGGCAGAGTTCATTACACTGATGGAGGGTCTGATGATGAAATGGACAATGTTTTTTATTTTGTATTCTACTCAATCTCAATTTATTTATTTATATAGCACATTTAAAACAACCTCAGTTGACCAAAGTGCTGTACAGGCAATAAATACAATATAAAATAACACAATAGAAGTAAATTAATAAAACAATAATTAAAAACATGAATAACTAGAAACATAAAAACACTAGTTTGACATGTATTCTACTGATTCAATATAGTACAGACATTGCCCTCCCGTTAGTCATCCAGTTTCCAGGGCGATAAGAAAAGGTAAAAAATGAATGCATTCACGTCCATGTACAGATTACAAGACAGTTTCATTTCTCAGCCTATTTTTAAATCAATTATGGTTATAAAAACAACAAACAAACAAAAGGCATAAATATATATATTTTTTCCTTTCTTTGATTCTAGGAATCAGAAATCCTTTATTTGTACCGGGGGAAATGTACATGATTACCACAGCAGATAGTGCAGATATATAGTAAGGACATGTCTAAATATAATAATAATACATGGGATTTTTATAGCGTTTTTCCTAATGCTCAAAGTGCCGCAGTGACGCGTCCTAAAACCTGGAAGTAAACTCCTTCCGGTTCCTTCGACATAAAGCAATGCAATTTCTCCATAGGATTTAGGAAAATAGCTGGAAATCAGGTCTGTGGTTGAAACACATTTAAGAGACGGATCACGTTTTGTTCAGCCGGATAATCTCCACATGTCTACCCTACTTTTATCATTTTCTAATCGCAAATCTAGTCGCCAGAAGCAAAATGCTAACGTTATGCTATAAAGGAACTACAGCAGGGTCGCTGCTTCAACGTCACGCCGACTTCAGATCCATATTCAAAACTACAGATTCTAAATGGAACAAGTTGAAGCGTTTCTTTGAACAGTTTGCAGGAGGACTTGCTTTCAAGCAGAACAGGGCAAACTAACTTAGAGGAGTGTTTACGTGTTCGGTGTAATGACGTACAACGGCCTCCACGACTTCTGTAGTCCTATTCAGCCACTTGGTAACAACCATCGTTTTTCAGACACGTCAACTCTTCAGAAATCACCAGTGGGGTCACTGCTGATGGATTTAATGTCGTAGAACAAAACGTGATCCGTCTCTTCAATGTGTCTCAACCACAGACCTTAGTTCAGCTATTCTCCTAAACCCTATGGAGAGATTGCTTTGCTTTTTGTAGAGGGAACCGGAAGTGGTAACATGCTAACTTACTTCTGGGTTTTAGGACGCGTCACTGTGGCACCATGTACTAGCATATACATTATATAATATAATAGAATCATTTAATGTCATTATACATGTACAATGAAAGAAAGAAAAGCATCTCCCTTTTTAAAAGGTGCCATCAAAACAAAAACATCACAACATATGACAACAAATACACACCGCATATGTAAAGGAGGGGGGAGGGGTAATAATTTAAGGAGAGGGAAAAGGTTCTTTTAAATCAGGTGGAGAGCAAAACTGGGTAATCAAGGAGCCAACTACTAAGTTTAAAACACAATAATTTATTCAGTAGAACATAAAATCTTTACTAAGAAAACTAAAATCAGAGCTGTCTAAAATATAATCTCAGTGAAAAGATAGTCTATGTTAAAATACAATTAAACATAGTTAAAACAATACAAAGAATTCAAATGTTAAAAGGGTTAAAAGTCTTTTCTCAAAACCAGTCTTTCCAGGGCTGTAAAGGTTCTCCATCGACCCTCTCTTGGACTGCCGTGTCTTTCAATCCCTTTGTTGCGTGTGTCTCTGCTCCTGGTGTGTCTCTGCTCCTGGTGCGATCTGCTTCTGCGGTCTGCTTCTGCTTCTGCTTCTGCTGTCTGCTTCTGCTTCTGCTGTCTGCTTCTGCTGTCTGCTTCTGCGGTCTGCTGTCTGCTTCTGCTGTCTGCTTCTGCTGTCTGCTTCTGCTGTCTGCTTCTGCTGTCTGCTTCTGCGGTCTGCTTCTGCTGTCTGCTTCTGCTGTCTGCTTCTGCTGTCTGCTTCTGCTGTCTGCTTCTGCGGTCTGCTTCTGCTGTCTGCTTCTGCGGTCTGCTTCTGCGGTCTGCTTCTGCTGTCTGCTTCTGCGGTCTGCTTCTGCTGTCTGCTTCCTGCTTCTGCTGTCTGCTTCTGCTGTCTGCTTCTGCTGTCTGCTGTCTGCTTCTGCTGTCTGCTTCTGCGGTCTGCTTCTGCGGTCTGCTTCTGCGGTCTGCTTCTGCTTCTGCTGTCTGCTTCTGCTGTCTGCTTCTGCTGTCTGCTTCTGCGGTCTGCTGTCTGCTGTCTGCTTCTGCTTCTGCTGTCTGCTTCTGCTGTCTGCTTCTGCTGTCTGCTTCTGCTGTCTGCTTCAGTCTCTCTCAGTTTCCGTCTGTCCTCTGCTGCTCTTCTCCTTCCCTTTATAGGCGTGTAAATTGGCTCCAGGTGTGGTCACTCATTGTCAATCAGCATGGCAAGGCCAATCCAAACATTTCAAAATAAAAGCATGCAGCAGGAAGTTAAAACCAGTTAAAAATGCAAACACATTTCAGAGTAAAATCACACAATAAAAAGGTATAAAACACACACACTTAAAACCATGCAATAATGAATAATTAAAATACATTGCCATGTGACACATACATACTTATGTACGAATAAAGTGCAGTAATTAAATATGTACATCATGGTAAAAAAACTAAAAGGGACCATATTGAAATAAAGAGCTAGCTGGTACTGGTACATTTTTGAAGTTCTTACAGGTTGAAGGCTCAGCTTGTAGAAGTCAGAGTGAAACCAGACTGATCTGTTTCTTCAGATCACACAAAAATGCCTCGTGCTTCAACTTGCCGAAGCCTTTCTTCTGAGCAGCAAATAGGCGTTTTATTTATCGATGTTGTCCACGGGTTGTTTACTTACTGTTACACGCTGCATGTGAGCTGCATGTTAAGTGAATTCAAGCAGACCGTAAACAGTTACACAGCAAATAGGGCGCAGCTGTCAAGGTGAGCTGAGTTTATATGTGCAACCTGTGAAGGATATGGAATATTGTATATTATATAAAAAGGTCTTAATGGTCCTTAAGCGCCAGGAGAAGAGAACATAAATAACCTTGGAGTATTATTATTATAAATAGCATTGTTCTATATCTACTGTGTTTTAAAGAATGCAAAAGATCACATTTGATTCAAAGATCCAAAGACTTTATTGTATATAATATAACAGCTACACCAAAGACATACAAAGAAACACATCATTTTGCAATAATAATTATAATGATGTGCCTTTCCTTGAAAACATTTTTTTGAATTTCTAAAATGCAAACAGTGCTTTCAATATTCTGGGTTCACACTGCAGTCACATCGATGTTCTACCAGTCTCAGTGTTTACCAAAAGCACACTTTGTTGATAACATAACATCTTGCAGAGTGCAACCAGCACAGTTTATTTTTTGTGACTTAAAGCTTAATGAAAGTAGAACTGAGGCCTGGATTGCCTTCTGCAGACACCTGCATTAGCACCTGTGGTAACATAAAAAGGGCACAGCTTTCAGTGCACACACACGGTGTTAAGGATCTCCAGGTGTGTTTAGACTTACTGTGAT
Organism: Pogonophryne albipinna; assembly: GCA_028583405.1. Lineage (NCBI taxonomy): Eukaryota > Metazoa > Chordata > Actinopteri > Perciformes > Artedidraconidae > Pogonophryne > Pogonophryne albipinna. Next base: position 526,231 of record JAPTMU010000088.1, read on the forward strand.
ACGTGTGATTCTCCGCTGAGGTGTGAAGATGCCTCGCTGTTTTCTTCCAATGAGTTTCTGCTGCAGGAAACAACGCAAGATAACTCATTTACTCAAGTACTGTACTTAATTACAATGTTGAGTATTACTTGAATATTTCCATTTTATGCTACTCTGTACTTCTTCTCCATTTCAATTCAGAGGTCAAATGTGTACTTTTCCTCCACTACATGTATTTAATACCTTTAGTTACTTTACAGATCTGGATGAATGATGTGAAATATAATCAAGTGTTGAATCAGACTTTAGTTCCACCTGGAGTAAATCCACCAGCTACCCTGCAGTCTACAAAGTCATTCAAACTAGCTGCACCTTTACCAGCTTTGAGAACACTTTCATGATCAATCATTATAAAACATATCATATATAATATTCTGAAATGGACCAATCTGCACAATCACTACTTTTACTGTCGCTCCTTTCACTATATTTTGATGATAATGCTTTTATACTTTCACTTGAGGAACATTTTGAATGCAGGACTTTTACTGTGACAGAGTATTCCTACACTCTGGTACTTCTACTTTTACTCAAGTACAAGATCTGAGTACTTCTACTTTTACTCAAGTACAAGATCTGAGTACTTCTACTTTTACTCAAGTACAAGATCTGAGTACTTCTACTTTTACTCAAGTACAAGATCTGAGTACTTCTACTTTTACTCAAGTACAAGATCTGAGTACTTCTACTTTTACTCAAGTACAAGATCTGAGTACTTCTACTTTTACTCAAGTACAAGATCTGAGTACTTCTACTTTTACTCAAGTATAAGATCTGAGTACTTCTATTTTTACTCAAGTACAAGATCTGAGTACTTCTACTTTTACTCAAGTACAAGATCTGAGTACTTCTACTTTTACTCAAGAACAAGATCTGAGTACTTCTACTTTTACTAAGTACAATATCTGAGTACTTCTACTTTTACTCAAGAACAAGATCTGAGTACTTCTACTTTTACTCAAGTACAATATCTGAATACTTCTACTTTTACTTAATTACAAGATCTGAGTACTACTACTTTTACTCAAGTACAAGATCTGAGTACTTCTACTTTTACTCAAGAACAAGATCTGAGTACTTCTACTTTTACTAAGTACAATATCTGAGTACTTCTACTTTTACTCAAGAACAAGATCTGAGTACTTCTACTTTTACTAAGTACAATATCTGAGTACTTCTACTTTTACTCAAGAACAAGATCTGAGTACTTCTACTTTTACTAAGTACAATATCTGAGTACTTCTACTTTTACTCAAGAACAAGATCTGAGTACTTCTACTTTTACTAAGTACAATATCTGAGTACTTCTACTTTTACTCAAGAACAAGATCTGAGTACTTCTACTTTTACTCAAGTACAAGATCTGAGTACTTCTACTTTTACTCAAGTACAATATCTGAATACTTCTACTTTTACTCAAGTACAAGATCTGAGTACTTCTACCATCTCTGAAGGTAGCCATGAAATGTAAAGTATGATTTATGGAATGCATGGTTTGAGATATTTTATTTATATTTTATTTGTATTTACTTGCACTTTTAACTATTGTATCTGTATTATTGTGTTGCTCTGTTGGAGGAGCCCGTGGCCTCAGATATCCATTGATATATCTACACTGTAGCTATGTACTGTTGGATCTTGAAAAACAAAAAAGAAGAGAAGCATAGAGTGTAGAAGGAGAGGAGGTAATGCAGTGATCTCCAGGTGATGAGCGAGTGTTTAGTGAAGACTCCTCAGTGTCAATCCGCTGCTTGGACTCATCATTGATCTTCTGTTTGCCTTAAGCATGGATGAAGTAGCAGGCTGAGCGCTCAGTGGTGACTGATAGAGCCACTCCTCCTGGAAGAACATGTGGAGTGTGACTACTTCCTGCTTCACTTCACTTTTTGATGTCTTTTATACATTAATATGTGTCCCCAATGCGTCGGGGAACTCACGCAGCGTCAGAAAATAAAACCCTCTCTCTTTTCCTCCGTACCCAAATCTTTTAAAAACCGGGGAACAACGAGCGGATACAGATTTGCTGCCGATCTGACGTCTAATCAACGGTGGACCCACAGAAAGTTGCTATCAGAAACGATGCCTGACGTGTTTTGGACGTAATCTCGTCTTTGTTTACATTAGCTAGCCTCGCTAACACTCAGAGCTAACCTGTACTGGAGAGCACATGTGTTTAAAAAGCAGGAAATAAAAAAAGGAACTCACCTTGTGATAAACATGAGAGAGAAAAAGCATTTGAGCTCCATACTGTTAGAAATAATCCTTGGTGTGGTTTAGAACAGGATGGCGTTTTATTACAGCAGAATTTAACTTTATCTCCGGTAGAATTCTGATCAGGCATTAGCTCCGCCTCCTCTTTTTTTTTTTTTCAAGCTAAGGGCCCAAAATCCCCGTTTCTCTAACGGGGCTGGAATAGAGAGTTATGAGCAGTATGGCTACAACGGGTGATCTGTTTGGTATTTTGAGCAAAAAACTTCACAGACATGTTTTGTATAGGTATGGCCCTACAATATATTTTTCCAATATAGCATGATAGGTCCACTTTAAGTAAAAAGTACCCATAACCAGCAGCTGTTTTAAAGAGTACCTGACCTCCCTTTATATTAATAGAACAATAATGTCATTGTTAGCTAATGAATGTTTCCATGCTGAACAACGGCAACATGACAACGTTTCCATTGGTCCCTCTTCTTTAGAGAAGACCAGGAAATGATGGATACACGGATCGTGTTCAAATCAATAGGCACGCAATGACTCTAAAGAATAATGATCACGCCACCAAACACACATTCAGACTAAAGGAACCAGCTGTTTGGAAAATGTGAGAAGTAGAAAGTACAGGTATTTGGGTTCAACATGTAAGAAGTAGAAAGTACAGGTATTTGTGTTCAACATGTAAGAAGTAGAAAGTACAGGTATTTGGGTTCAACATGTAAGAAGTAGAAAGTACAGGTATTTGTGTTCAACATGAAAGAAGTAGAAAGTACAGGTATTTGGGTTCAACATGTAAGAAGTAGAAAGTACAGGTATTTGTGTTCAACATGTGAGAAGTAGAAAGTACAGGTATTTGTGTTCAACATGTGAGAAGTAGAAAGTACAGGTATTTGGGTTCAACATGTAAGAAGTAGAAAGTACAGGTATTTGGGTTCAACATGTAAGAAGTAGAAAGTACAGGTATTTGTGTTCAACATGAAAGAAGTAGAAAGTACAGGTATTTGGGTTCAACATGTAAGAAGTAGAAAGTACAGGTATTTGGGTTCAACATGTAAGAAGTAGAAAGTACAGGTATTTGTGTTCAACATGTAAGAAGTAGAAAGTACAGGTATTTGTGTTCAACATGTAAGAAGTAGAAAGTACAGGTATTTGTGTTCAACATGTAAGAAGTAGAAAGTTCAGGTATTTGTGTATTGTGTATTTGTGTTATTACAGTAACGCGTTACGCGTTACTGTAATAATATTACTTTTGTCGGTAACGGAGTAGTGTAACGCGCTACTTTTATAATTCAGTAATCACACTACAGTTACTAACATTGCCCCGACACGCGTTACTTCGTTACTTACTAAAATCAGTCATAATCAAACCTCAACAAACACCTGCAAAGAACACATGCTAAGGTAAAGCTAACGCACAGCTATTTGTTGTTTGTTTATATCACGTAGTCTGTTCTTCTTCTCTGTTTTCCGGTTGTTGCCTGTTTTGAATGACGAATACACACTACCGCCGCCTGCTGGTAAGGAGAGTTATTGCCACTCACGCATGCGCAGTTCGTACGTGCTCGGCTGAAGTCTTTGCGGTGTCTGGTTCCAGTGCAACACATGGCCAACACGCAGGAGAACACGCCGACGCAACAGCGTGAACAGAGATAGACTGCGCAAAATATACAGATAGCAGGAGACAGAGGACAGCCATGGTCAGATAGGAAAACATTCAGGAGCTATCTGGATCAGTCTTATGCGACAATGGAAACTGAACTAAAGAGAACATTTGAAACTTTTGCAGTCTGCGTGATCTGCCTGCAAGGAGGGGCGGGCCGGCCCTGCGAGTAAAGTAACGAGTAAAGTAACGAGTTACTTTATGTAGAGAGTAACGAAGTAGTGTAATATATTACTTTTTTTTAAAGTAATATGTAATATGTAATATATTACTTTTTTTTAGTAACGACCCCATCTCTGCATATCAATATGGTTAGCAGCAGTGGACTGTATGTACAACAAGTAAAACACATTGGTGGGTTTTCAACAAATGGCAAAACTGTCCATGTTCTCAAAAACACATAATAATAGAGCGGTGCAGGGATGCCGTATTTTTGTAGGCCGACCCGGAAATAAACTGTGTATGGGTAACCTCGACAAAAAAGCAATGGGCTTTCGACATAATTTTCTAATCATAAATCTAGTCGCCAGAAGCAAAATGCTAACGTTATGCTATAAAGGAACTACAGCAGGGTCGCACGACTTCAACGTCACGCCGACTTAAGATCCATATTCAAAACTACAGATTCTAAATGGTACAAGTTGAAGCGTTTGTTTGAACAGTTAGCAGGAGGACTTGCTTTCAAGCAGAACAGGGCAAACAAACTTAGAGGAGTGTTTACGTGTTGGGCGTAATGACGTACAACGTCCTCCACAACTTCTGTAGTCCTATTCAGCCACTTGGTAACAACCATCGTTTTTCAGACACGTCAAGAAATCACCAGTGGGGTCACTGCTGATGGATTTGATGTTGTAGAACAAAACGTGATCGGTCTCTTCAATGTGTCTCAACCACAGACCTTATTTCCAGATATTCTCCTAAACCCTAAGGAGAGATCCCATTGGCTCTGAGACGAGGGGACAGGAAGTGGTCAAATGCTATGCAGATGAGATTTCTCCTCCCAACCACAATATCCTGTGTGTTGAATCTTGAGTCATGATCCAGCGCTTTTTATTTACTGCTGATGTTATCACAATACCCCCCCCCCCCTCTACATGCAGCACATCTCAGAATGTTCTGCAGGGATTCTCACAGATGACGTTGGGTAATTTCAGTAACTGGGTTGAAAGAAAATGAGGCAGTCTGCGGGAAAATTAAAAACTAAATTCATCAGCAAAACAGCCTGGAATAATATCACAAACACGGCAAATTGATAACAGCCTGGGAAGAAATCCTCCCTCCATGGTTTTCATTTGTTATTTACAAAAGCTAGTTTAAAGCCTAATTTCTTTCTGCAAGTGCCAGCAGTTCTCTCCACCAAGTTTTCTTTTTAGAACACAGGATAAAGTGAGATCATCCGCTGCCGGTTAAACACCGTGGGTGTCCCGGGGGAAAGCTAAAGTTGAGTTATTTTTACCGACATAACATAATGTGACTCATGTTGTTAGCTACGTAGCCTTTTTTTAAACCCAAACCAAGTAGTTTAGCACCAATCACCAAGCGTGATATGAAGCTTGAATGAAGCATTGACATTTAACGTGTCTGTGGTTTTGCAGAAACGTACAATCCCAATATTTTACGTGGTGTTGCACACAAGTCAAAACAGGACCAACTGTAATATCCTGTCTTCTCTATCTGACTTTTGACATTTTTAGCATTTAAGAGAACATAGTTTCAAACAAGACACCCGGTAACACCCCTTCAATTGTTTTAATTAGTAGGACTTCAATTTAAACATCGAACAAAACACGAGATATAATTCCATGACGGTGAAAAGCGTTATTTACATAAAAAGGGGCCCATTTTAATGCACAAACTGTTATTATTCTGCAAAATGCTTTGGATGCATCAATATAACACAGAAGTTCAGTGAAAATGTAGCTTCCATATTAAGCAAGTACATCTACTGTACATGGCCCAACTTGACTCAAATCAGCAAAGAAATGTATTATAAAGAGCCTAAAACAGAAAATGTTTTTTGTTCCTTTACGTGCAGAGCTAACACTAATGGGGTGAAGCCTGGGAGCTAGTTCAGGCAGTCAACTCGAGCACTTCATACATAACGCCCCTTGCCACTCTACAACCAACCAAACAGAGTCTCCTTAATAAGCCGCTCTATCGAACCTGCCAGATCTCTCTCCATGGATTGCTTTGCTTGCTGCTGCTGTTGCTGCAGCTACTTCCACGTCGCTGCTGCTTGCTGCCCCACCACCACCCCAGCTTCCACCTGTTGGCTCGGGGGGTTAGTTATTTAATCATCACTCATGGTGCTATGTATATCTGTGGAGTGATGAGGCCCGAGCCTAGACGCCAAACTCAACTATATGCTGCTTCTAATACACATGTTAAAGACACACGTGAGTTGTCTGACTGAAATAAAATATATATTTTTTACAACCACTGTGCTTGCATAAGCACCATGGCTCAGGCAATACGATTTGAACATGTATCCATACATTATTTTATCCAAAACACAAGAGATCCTGGCTTGACAGTGAAGAAATGAAGTGTAATTGACAAGTGTAACAATTGCTGATCACCACTTTCATTTTTTTTTTTTTTATGATTTAGTCAACTTTGTAACACCATGGTGTTCCCGGTCAAAAAAGGAATTAGTAACCATCAGGATCAGATAAAACACACACACACACTCACTCACACACACGCACACACAGAACAATTTGACACATTTCCCGCTCTTATCTGCCCATCCCCCCACACGGATCACTGGCACATGCAATACATGTTCAGTGTCTATTCTTTGTATATTTACTGCAGTTTTTCATGTATACCAATAGTCTGATACAATATGTACAGTTTGAAAGGGTGTTAAAGGACATTTGGTGATGATTAATGGTTTTTGTGTTAATGTAACAGCAGTTAAAACAGGACTGGTCACATTTGACCGCGAACACCAAAGTAAGGGGGGAACACGAAGACAATAGGAGGGTTAAAGCTGGAAATATCACCGCTCTTGTCCAAAAATATGTGTATTAATTAGCATTTCTAAAAGGCTCCTGTCAATTTGGCGTTAAAAATCTATGAATAACTACAGCAGAACGTGCTTTAAATGTGATGTTTGAAAGCATTGATACCAGACTAGCATAACATCTGTGGTGAAACATTTATTTTTCTTAAATATCCCTGGAATTGGAAGCATGATAGCTCAGGAATAAATGCCTCCAAACCATCAGAGATCATAACCCAGAACAAGATTAGTTTTTTTAATACATATGTGATGGATTTTTGGATTGTGTTTTGACATTTGTACATATTGCCAATATTGATTGTAATAGTATTAAATTTGTTTCTCCTTAGTTACTTTATTGGCCTGTGTAAATATCAGTTATAGTGGAAAGGAAAATGAAAACAGCAGAAAATCAATTATTTTCTTTTCTTGTTGCATTGGGTCCTCAGCAGGATTCATGTTTAGTGATGTTTTTACACAGAAAGTGACTTTAGTCTCTCATAAAAAGTCTCTCACTTCTATTAACTCCTCCTCTTAAAGTCTATCCCTGAATGAAGTTAATAAAAAGTTGAAGAAGCTCCAGCTCTACTGTACGAACGATCCATCACGCAACCCAGTGTCCTCATGAAAAGTTTTAAGAGTTTATTTATGCATCCATTTGCTAACATGCCTTAGGCTTCTGCCCTGTGTGTGTGTGTGTGTGTGTGTGTGTGTGTGTGTGTGTGTGTGTGTGTGTGTGTGTGTGTGTGTGTGTGTGTGTGTGTGTGTGTGTGTGTGTGTGTGTGTGTGTGTGTGTGTGTGTGTGTGTGTGTGTGTGTGTGTGTGTGTGTGTGTGTGTGTGTGTGTGTGTGTGTGTGTGTGTGTGTGTGTGTGTGTGTGTGTGTGTGTGTGTGTGTGTGAATCCTTTCTGGCACATTAATCCAGCACATCCAAAATAATATACAAGTGGAATCTGACTTCAGAGATGTGTTGTTTTTCTGCAAAAGTGTATTTCTCTCCTATATTTAGCCCTGAAGTATTAAACACTAGGGATAACTTTCTACTTTTTTAAAACATACAAACATTTTCCACAATACTTTTGGAACTTTAAAACAATTGGCTTTAAAAGTAATGCAGCGAAACACTGTAGTTATTCTTTACGGGACAAAATCTTTATAGTTTTTGAATAAACCATACATTATCTTTGCATTTTTCTCATGAATATCCTCAGTTATCTCTTCTTGAATGACATATTTCATTTTTATTTGTTCCGCTCATGGTACGCAAAACCTAATGTACAATAATTGCCAACAAAACATGTCTCTACAATAAGGTGACCAGATTTTCAAAATGAAAACCAGGGACATTTTGAGTTTTGCGGTCAATATATCATTAACATATCCAATTGTCTTCACTGTTAAAGAAAAAAGGGGGACAATTCTGGGTTAATGTAATTCGAACATTTGAACTGTTGGATACAAACAGAAGGAAGATAGCTCATATGAGACTTCAAAGGTATTTTATTTTGAAACTGTACATCAGATTGTCCTGATTCTCTCTGAGTGACTAGATGGGGTGTCCTGCTATCACCCTGGAGTGAAATAAGTCTTTGATAATTTGACAGTTTTTTATTTATTCTTATCTAAAAACAGAAGGATGATAGCCCATATATGAGATTTCAAAAGTATTTTATTTTGAAATTCTACATCAGATTGTCCTGATTTTCTCTGAATGACTAGATGGGGTCTCCAGCTATCACCCTGAAGTGAAATAAGTATTTGATTGACTTCGAATGAATCTTTGATTAAATAATAATCAAAATATAGATGGACAATAGATCTAATTTGTGATTTAGATCTTCAGAAAGTAATGTTATTTTAAGAGTGTTGTGAGATGGTGTCAACATCAATTGAAATTAGTCACCCAGTGGAAATGTCAGATATGTCTTCATAACTGTATCCTGACATTTTACATTCACTCAGTTATAATGTGGTAGTTATACGTAGTTTGTTTTAAGTTATTATTGATCACTTTATATAGTACATAATTCTTAATTTAAGCTCCAGTATATATGAATATGTTTGGTGTGTTTTTTAGGTAGCCTATATTTCTTATTGACCGAGTAAACGCTTTTATTTTGAAGGCAGTTTTTACAGGCCTCTACCGTAATCCATAGGATATTCGCGCACCGCAATACAACGTGCTTTTGACTGTGTTTTCCTAATTGGGGGCTGGCTTGACCACAGTCTGTTTACCCAGTGTTTCCTGACATGAAACGTTTTATTTCACCTTGCTATGTGTTTTTAACGTATATTAAAAAACGGGGACATTTCAGGGGACAGTTTCAACCGGGGACAGGCCAATACAAACGGGGACTGTCCCCGGAAAACACACCATTGGGCGAAAAGGAGCAGGGAGAAGAAAAAAAATGTATACAACCTTTTATCACAGCCAAACATAACAGTATCTTAGTATCCTAAGAGGAACACAAAAAATACTTATTTCCAACTTGACAGACAAAAAACAACAACTAATATGGTTAAATTAAAGGGAGGTTTTTTCTTTAGCCGAGGGTTGACAGTGAAAAAAGTCCCAGTTACAAATATTTTTTGTGAATCTGTGATCAGACATCTTCACAAATCTGAGTTAAAGGTGGGGTAGGTCATTTTGGAGAAACCAGCTCGAGTGCGCTAGAATTTGAAAATACACAGCCGGAACAAATCTGCCACTTCCTTACAGAGCCCCTCCTCCAACACACACGAACGTGCACATGACCAATGAGGGCACGAGATAAGTTTGTGCACAGATGGAAGGCTGACAGGCAGGTAGGCCATCCAGTTACTTTAGCCGGGACATCAGATGATTGGTTGTGCTTTTTACAGCGCCACGGCTTCCACAGATGAGATTTTTGTCAAAGCACTTCAGATATTCATTGCTATCGGGATGTTAAGAGCATTCCATGGAATATAACAAAAGGTGTATCTCGAGCCGGTTTCTCAAACGTACCTACCCCACCTTTAACGTCTGATTTTTGTAGGTTTTTATCCCGTATCTCCAGAAACGGCTGGAACTTAAGTGGATTGATAGGCTCCTAAAAAGGATAAAATAGCTTTATGCTGTGTAAGGGAATATTTCTGTCTTACTCCTAAATGTCAAAGAATAATTCTCCCTTACTCCTAAGATATTTAACCTTATTGCCTGTTGAGGTTTACGACCAAACCCTGGCTCTGTTATCTCTCTTAAGGAATGGGAGGCTCCAGCTATCTTGATAAACCAGTTCAACTCTCGGTCACGAAATGGTTTACGGCTGTGGGAACGCTGGCTTTCTAAGCTCCACAGATGTTTACGCCTCCCCCAATATGCTCATTAACTCTCTGTAAACTAGTTAAAAGGTCTATCGAGAGGTATGCTGGGCAGAATTGACATGACAACCCACCCGTGCAGTCAGAACCTTTTGCTGCTGTGACTTGTGATATGAATTCTCCGGCCGTTGACTTGTAATAAACATCATTGTTTGACATCAAAGCTCCAACTCTCCTCGTGTCTCTCTGAGTCCTGACTCTCCATTGCTGCAGAAGTTTCCCTTACATGCTGCACAGTGTTACAACTTCTATGTTTGTTCGAAACCCAAACACCACAAGCACTACAAGAAAGTAAGCCTGAAGTAATTGAAGTAAAAAATACTTCACCTCACTTACTGAACATCATTGAGTCCAAGCTGCAGGGGCTGTAATACAAGAGATGAGCCGGCCGCTGCACTCTGCGTGTGTAAATTGGATATTTGTGCATTTTATTAGCGTGTTTTATGAACAGAAATCCAAGTGTATCGAGACCAAATGAATGAACCCAGACACCTGCAGACATGTTTCCACTCGTGATTTGTCTCAAGCACCTGCACGACTAATTGCATTGCACAAAACTGCACGATAATTTATTGCACCAAATGATGTGGCACTAAGAAATGATGTAGAAGTCACGCAGGGAGGAAGAAGCAGTCATGGCAGCTGCTCCGTATAAAGAGAGCGAGATTAAAGGCTTCAGGTGAACAACCATGTCATTTTATTTGCTGTTTGAATCTAAGTTTCAGAGCTTGACGTCACATTAGATTTAAGGCTTCGGAACTATTTTTTGGGATAAGAAATGGATGTTTCTTGCTGCTTACTTTGTGGTTGATTGACAATGATTGGGGAAGATTGTCAGAGCACCGAACTTCACTGATTGAGAATACATTTTAAAGTTTCAAAGGCTTTATTTGTCATATAAACAATAACTAAAGTTGTGTCAGTCTTAAGTCTCAAGCTACTCCAACATACAGAAGTAGAAAACCATTGCCCAGTCTGCTCAGTTGTGATTGGTCGACCGCTTAGAGATGTCCCGCCCCTTAGCCTATCAAGTACAACGTGATGGAGCGCTAACCAATAGTAGCGCAAGTGTTACATAGTGATGTCACTGTTCTGGAAGTAAATAAAATGAGTCCAATGGAGGTGTTTCAGGCAGGGGGGACACATGGATTTTAGCCTTTGCAGACCATTAACATCCACTAAAACCTATATAAAACACTACAGGAAAACAAAAAGCATATTTGCACCCCTTTAACAAAAAAATAAAAGACATCAAATTGTGAAATAGAAAATATGATTCAAGTAGGTTTCATGAATAAAACAACACATTACACATTAAATAGAATAATACAGCATAGCATGTTGTAAAGGTCCATCTTATCTTATCTTAAAATAGCATGTTTTATGAGCTCCAGCTAGAGTTGGAAACATTTTGTGGAAAATCTTTCTCCGTCTTTCTTCGAGGACAAGGCCACTGCTTCGCTGAATATCTCGTCACTTTGTTCAAGTCTCTCGTGACCTTTGCTTGCAGCAGAAAAGAGAAATTATGATCTTTTAAAAGCGTAGAAAGCACCGGGTGCAGGCGCCTGTCTAAAGACTGGCATTACCAGAGGAGCCCGGCTTTTAAATCCTTCTGGTGCTTCATGTGGTGACACTTCTAAACGTCACTCTGAAAGTGTGCGGCAGCCGCCTCAGATTGTCCCTCGTTGTCTGTTTGCTGATGGATTCCATCTCGAGTGTTGTTTTTTCCCTATGATAGACAGAGAGGCTTTGACATGTGGATGAACTGGAACAAACAACAGCACCGAGCACTTTAAACTAAAATTGGCTTGTCAAGGGCTTTATGATGTTCAGAGAAACAATAAAGTGGCTGTCTCTTCTCTGTCATGTGGTGGGAAGTAGTGGAGTACAAATACTTAGTTAATAATAATATATTAATTTTGTTAGCGCTTGTACAGGTGCTCAAAGACAATTTACAGATATAGTGAAAAGAACAACAAATAAATATGTATAGTTAAAGTCAAATTAAAATTAAGCAATACAAAAAACAATCACACATTAAAAGCCAGATTGAAGAGGTGAGTTTTTGTGAGTGTGTTGAAGGTGGTGAGGTCAGTGCAGTCTCTGATGGGTTGTGGGAGTGAGTTCCAGAGGGAGGGGGCAGCGACGGAGAAGGCTCTGTCCACCCAGGTCCGGTGATTGGTGCGGGTGGGGATGGATAGGAGGTTGGCTTCTGATGAGCGGAGGCAGCGGGAAGGGGCGTGGTGGTGCAGCAGGTCTGTGAGGGAGGGGGGGGCCTGGTTGTTGAGGGCTTTGTGAGTAATTAGGAGGACTTTGAAGTTGATTACTGTACAATCGATTACTGTACTGTCGTTAATGTAGTTAAGTACATTTTTCTGGTATCAGTACATTACTCCGCTACTTATTTTTCTGACGACTTTTTACTTTGAATTCTTACATGTTGAACACAAATACCTGTACTTTCTACTTCTTACATGTTGAACACAAATACCTGTACTTTCTACTTCTTACATGTTGAACTCAAATACCTGAACTTTCTACTTCTTACATGTTGAACTCAAATACCTGAACTTTCTACTTCTTACATGTTGAACACAAATACCTGTACTTTCTACTTCTCACATGTTGAACCCAAATACCTGAACTTTCTACTTCTTACATGTTGAACACAAATACCTGTACTTTCTACTTCTTACATGTTGAACCCAAATACCTGAACTTTCTACTTCTTACATGTTGAACACAAATACCTGTACTTTCTACTTCTTACATGTTGAACCCAAATACCTGTACTTTCTACTTCTCTCATTTTCCAAACAGCTGGTTCCTTTAGTCTGAATGTGTGTTTGGTGGCGTGATCATTATTCTTTAGAGTCATTGCGTGCCTATTGATTTGAACACGATCCGTGTATCCATCATTTCCTGGTCTTCTCTAAAGAAGAGGGACCAATGGAAACGTTGTCATGTTGCCGTTGTTCAGCATGGAAACATTCATTAGCTAACAATGACATTATTGTTCTATTAATATAAAGGGAGGTCAGGTACTCTTTAAAACAGCTGCTAGTTATGGGTACTTTTTACTGAAGTACATTTCAAAGCCTCTTTACTTTTACTTGAGTAAAGAAGTTTAGTCAGTACTTCTACTTTTACCAGAGTATTTTTAAACACGAGTATGTGTACTTCTACTTGACTAAAGGATGTGTTTGCCATCTCTGAGAAACACTAACCTCTTCCCTCTCTGCAGGTGGAGTCTCCTCTGGCCGTGGACGCGGTGTTGGGAGAGTCTTCGTTCTCCGTCACGGACGATAAGGTGTCCATCACGGAGATGAAAGTCCACGCCATCTCCGGCCTGACTCTGTCTCTGCAGCCGAGTCCTGGAAACAGCCACACCATGGTCGCCAAGGCAACCGGCGTCCAGACGCTCACCGCTCCCAAGCAGGTAACCCATCATTGGTGCAGAAAAACAGAAAGCTATTGATACTGTTAAGATAAGATAAGATAAGATGGTACTTTATTGATCCCAATTTGGGACATTGTTGTGTTGCAGCAGCATAAAAAGACATGGCATTGTACAATACAAATTAAAAAGACTAGAAATAAACAAGAAAGTAGAAATATACTGTACATGTTGAATGTTATTTCAAATATCTTTTCAAGTGGCTTCATAAAAGTGGTGTAAAGATTGACTGAAATGTGGACGTTTAGACCTTTGGTGTGAGTTGCAGAGCGTGAGAGATATTGATGGATGAAAGGTCTGTCTTCTATTAAAGATAATGGCACTTGGTTTGTGGCAAATAAATACATTTGAGCAGCGACATTTCTCACACTCAAGGATCGATGAATACCACTACAAGTGTGGACATCCCTGGATTTCAAAAAACGCTTTAATATTTCCATTATTTTCAAATCCCCACAATAAAAAGGAGACTCAGAAACCGCCTGAAATAATATAAACAGTGCATTCGACTGTGATAAAAACACAACAGTGTCATGAAATGTTCCAGGTCACACTATAACACATGCTGAATATTTAAGGCAATCACCTGCTATCTAACTGAGGTAAATAACACAGACTTCTTTCAAAGGTAGAATGTAGACGGATTACACTGGGGCCTCGTCTGCATCTCCCAGACAAACGCATCCTTATTGGGGACTACAGAAAAAGTTACTTAGTAATAATAACTATAATAATAATAAAGCTTTATTTATACATGTATATCACTTGTCATGCAACACATGCAGCTCAAAGGGCTTTACAAAATGACACATCACAAGTCACTCTCCATGTTTACTGTTGTTCAATCAGGAGAGACTGTTTTGATGTAAGAATACATATTTATTGCAGGGATACACAAATTAATGTAATGGTGATTTTGGCGAATAGGCCCCGTTGTGCAGGAAGTATCATTCGGGGGGGATAGAACCGATCAGATGAAACCCCCCTGGGGTCTAGACACTGGTGGTGGTGAATGGATAGTTGGGTTTGGTCTGAAGGGGAGGGGCTTAGCTTGACCCTGGTGGTGGTGAATGGATGGTTGGGTTTGGTCTGAAGGGGAGGGGCTTAGCTTGACCCTGGTGGTGGTGAATGGATGGTTGGGTCGGTCTGAAGGGGAGGAGCTTAGCTTGACCCTGGTGGTGGTGAATGGATAGTTGGGTTCGGTCTGAAGAGGAGGGGCTTAGCTTGACCCTGGTGGTGGTGAATGGATAGTTGGGTTTGGTCTGAAGGGGAGGGGCTTAGCTTGACCCTGGTGGTGGTGAATGGATAGTTGGGTTTGGTCTGAAGGGGAGTGGCTTAGCTTGACCCTGGTGGTGGTGGTGAATGGATAGTTGGGTTCGGTCTGAAGGGGAGGGGCTTAGCTTGACCCTGGTGGTGGTGAATGGATAGTTGGGTTCGGTCTGAAGGGGAAGGGCTTAGCTTGACCCTGGATTCAGAGGGACAGGAGGTGCAAAGGGGGGGAGGAGGGTTGCGTCGAGTCACCTGAAATGACAGCTGTCAGAGGGGAGAGCAGATTTAAAAGGTTTGGCAGAGCGCTATGATAGGCTCTTGGGAATAGAGCGAAGTGATTGGTTAAACTGGAGAGTGACGCTCACTTATTGAGAGGAGAGAGAGTAGTTACATGGGAATAGTAAATGAATGAGTAAAGACGGTCTTCCTGGTTGAACTTACGCTGAGCTTCATTTGTTCTGGCTCTTAATATCGTCTTCTGCACATGAGATTGAGCAAAACATGTCAAACCCTTTTGAATCTCATCCGTATCAATATTGTAACTCAACACACTCTCCTACTAAACGTAATTTTTATTTGTATAGCACACCTTAAAAACAACGTCATCTCAAGGTGCTTCACAATTCGATTATTAAAAGTTATCTAAGAAACATATTTAAAAAAATACATACCAAAATTAGGAAGCTGAGTTTTTAAGAAAAGATAACATATAAGATATTTGTATTACTTAAATAGATTAAAATGTGTCAATGAACCGATTACTATCAGTACATGTTGTGCGGCTTCTTCTGCCCTCACATAAATGTTCTTCTTCATGTGTTTCCTTACTTTTGTCTCCCGAGCGTTAAAAGGAAGTGTATTTTTCAAATCCCCTTAGCATTTAAATCAACAAGCAGACACTACTTTCACTTCAAAGTATTAAAATAATTTCCCAGCTCAATCTTTTAAGCTCCAGCCAGCATGGTTAGCAAGGACACCAGATAAAGGCAGCGGCAGTAAACTAATAAGAGTCCTCCGTACTGTTTTATTGCAACTTTCACATTAGCTAAGCTTCTGGTACGTCCAAACACATTTCCTAAAATTGATTTATTGCTCAAGTGAGAAGTGAGAAGACTTCAGGGTGAAACAAAATAAACTGCTTTTTGTTTGCCACCGTCTCTTTGCACAGGAGTACGGATCTATGCAGAGGAATTAATTGTAAGCACCGTTTCACCTAGAGAGAAGTGTGTGTGTGTGTGTGTGTGTGTGTGTGTGTGTGTGTGTGTGTGTGTGTGTGTGTGTGTGTGTGTGTGTGTGTGTGTGTGTGTGTGTGTGTGTGTGTGTGTGTGTGTGTGTGTGTGTGTGTGTGTGTGTGTGTGTGTGTGTGTGTGTGTCCCTCTTTGCCCTTTCATTGGCCTGCGAGTAGCTAAAAATGCAACGACAACCACATCAAGCATCAGTGAGAGAGAAGTGGGCATTAAATTCCAATTTCTCTTGCTTTCCGCTTCTTGGCCACCTTGAAATTTAATTATTGTAATGTATGTCCTAAGTGCTCTCCAAGGCCGGGCCATAAAAGGCAGCCAATCCCCTGCAGCGAGGCTCTCGGAGGAGCTGGAGCTATTTCAAGCCATTTGATTCTGTTTCACAGGAAAACTTTGTCAATGTCCTCTATAGCTCTAAAAATGATTGAAACATATCAACTATGAAAAGGAATCGTTGGACTATCAAGGTCTCTTTGCATTATTCTATTTCTCCCACTTAACACATTCAGAAATCAAAGACACATAGACTATTGTTGGTGCTACAACTAACCCACTGTTACTATTGAATTATTATTATTATTCTTTTTTTATTATGTATTCTACTATTTCAACAATTAGACAGTTTGTACATCCAAAAAAAAACTAAATTAGTAGAAGCAGGAGGGCAGAAATAAAAGCTTATTCAGAGGTCGCTCTCCCGCTAGTCATCCAGTTGCAGGATAAAGTAAAAAAAATAATTCTGTTATTAAATATACATACATATGTACACATATACATACATTATATATCAATTTTAAAGAGGCCATATTATGCCATTTGGGGGGTTTCCCTTTCCTGGAGTGTGTTATTTCGGTTTTAGTGCATGTAAATGGTCTGCAAAGGCTAAAATCCCTGTGTTACCTCCACATGAAGTTTCTCTCCCACACTTTTTGAACATTAAAGCATAGAGACATATCAGTAGAGGCACTAAATAAATACTAATATGCACCTGAAAATTAGCACAATATGTCCCCTTTAATCTATCTAAATGGTATTATTAATTGTAGAGTTGCTGCATTATTTCCACTGGAGTGTTTTCTGCGTATGAATATTTTATAATCCAAGCTGTTTATGTTTCATTTACATCCACATGTATATTCCGTGATACCATAATCAGAGAAAAATGGGAAGTCAATCATAGGAAACTTCCTCATTCAGAATATCACTCTAACGTTATGTAATTTATTTATTCATTTAATCATTTATGTGGCAGGGACAATGTACAGTGATGAACACTTAAAACATTAAAAATGTATCAAGCGTAACAGTGCCAGATTTAGCTTTGAGCTCATTATCCGTCCCTCACATAAAACATTTAAGAAAATTACATTTGACAAACATTGTAAAAACAAAATACATGATGTGCAAAAAGTGCAAGAGAGCAAGAGCAGCATACACGAGTATTTATGACGTGGTAATACAATATAGCAGCTACGACATATAAAGTGCAAGAGGAGATACCCCTCTATTAAAGTGCATTTAGCGGTGATTACACGTCTGTTTGTTTCTCAACCATTCTTTGAGTTGACCTTTGAAGCTTTTGAGAGTGGGACAATCCCGTATCTCAGTTGGGAGGCTATTCCACAAACAGCTGCCTTTAATGGAGAGGACATTTTGTGGTCCGTCTGCGGTGGACCTCACAGTCTCCTCTGGTTTCTGACCTAGTGCAGCGTCCAGTGTGTTTTCTGTGGATGAATTCCCCTAAGGGAGGGGGGGGGGGGGGGGGCAGTCCATGTAAACATTTATGAAAAAAGCACTTTTAAAAGACTTAAAATTGTCAAAACTTAAGAAATGGTGTTATCAAGGATGGTACAGTGGTGGTATGAATGTGGCTTTCTGTCAAACACCTTGATACAGCTGTTCTATTGGTTTAATTGCACAGATTACATTAATTGTGTGCCAATGGTTTGTCAAGCTAGATGCACAAAATAATATCATCACAGTCCAGATTTCCCTTTGGGTCTCGTCAGTTATTTGATGCCTTTTTTCGTTGAAATAGCTTATTTTTTTAGCAAATAAACGAAATCCACTTTGCCACATGTATATCTTTCATGCATTGGATCGGAATAAAAAATGCGCCAATTGTTTTTTCCGCATATAAACCGCCATTCTTTGCCTTTTTCCCCTCTATCAGCTCTTTCGTTGCGGAGTCAGCTCATAAAAACAGATATGCCATATTCAATGTATTATTGAAGTCATCCATATCAAAGGCGGCTTTCACGCTGTCACGCTGGGCCGATAGAAGCCTGCCTCTCAGTGGGACACCGCCACAACATAGCAGTCCAAACTCAACCACAGGGGTTTTTGGTCCTGGAAAGGCTGGGTGTGTATCTCAAACAAAAAAAAAGGGAGCCTAGAAGCTGTCCAACTCTGTTTTAGAAAAGAAATGCTCCCTGTTTGTCAGCGATGGTTGATGATGTTTGAGCAAGCTGTGAACAAAGGGCTCTTCAGATGCAGCCTACATTTAATGGACACCGCTGTCGAAGCTAACTCTGCGACAGATGCTTGTTAGTTTTGCCGGCATTGTGGACCCGAAATGTTGAGTACCTGAAGGTTGTTTGATAGAAATGTATAATGAGGGTCCTCAGCACATAGAAACTGCTGGATGCTAATTTGCATGTGTTGGCAATTTGCCCAATTTAGGATACAAAATTGCAACGGCCAATATGTGTACTCTCATTAGGCTGATTTGGACTATTTGAGGAGTGTCGTGACCTTTGGATATAGAGAGCACAAGATCAACCCTACTGTGGACAATTTATTTTCAAATAAATAAGCTTTTTGTCCAATCCAAATGATCCAGAGTCCACTCAATCTTCAAAATCCTCACAGAATTAATCAAAATCAGCCCACCGAGAGTACGAATCTTTCCACTTTCTGGTTCAAAACTGCAATTTTTGATTCCGAAAAAGTCAGAAATGGATTCAGCATCCTCAATACCCCCACAAAATCCACTCCGCCAAGCCATTTATTTTACTCTTATCCACATACAGTAATAATAATAATAATAAATGGGACTTGTATAGCGCTTTTCAGGAAACTCAAAGACGCTTGAACAGAGAATAAAAAAAAAAAAAAAGAAATACAAAAAGAGATAAACAAAACAGAAAGTAGTGGGGGTGGTCAGTGGTTGAATGCAGTGTTGAACAGGTGGGTTTTGAGTGATGTTTTGAATGCTGTGAGGGAGGAAGAATCTCTGATGGATTGGGGGAGTGAGTTCCAGAGGGTGGGTGCAGCAACGGAGAAGGCCCTTAAGCTATAATGCTAATATCACGCAATTTATGCTCATTGTTCAAATTGCCCAACCTATGCAAGTAAGCATCCGGCAGTTTCTATGTGCTGGGGACCCCTACTATACGACTCTATCATAAAACGTTGGGGTTCTTAACATTTCCGGGTTCACAATGCAACTCTATGAGCTGACAAATAGATGATGTTACCATCACCAAGAACTAATTTGATACAGTTTCTCCGTTGGGGAGCTCAGAAAGTGATAGAAAATACTAAACGAGAACATCACACACAACAAACACAGAGAGACTGGACACATGCTCATCATTGGAAGCACATGCAACTGTATGTGGGTTTTCTGTGTGTGTGTTATCAGTGTGTGCTGCAGTGTTGTAGCCCCTTCCTCCTCCTCCTCCTCCTCAGTGTTTGAAAGTGGTGTGCAGATCAGAGGAAGGCCGTATGTGTGCGTGTGAAAGCTTGTTCTGAGCACAGGGCACTGCGGATGTTCACAAACACTCTGGAGATTTGGGGGATTGGAGCAAGTCCAGAACTTCAAAGGCTCATTTGGGAACAGATATTCGAATCACGGGCCATGAAGAATGGATCCGAACCATTCGAATATTCTTATGTTGGATATAAACACAGGGCAGAGTCTTTTGAATTAGTCTGCTGAACTTTATTAACACTTTTTGTTAATTTGCGGATATTATCAAGGACCCGGGAGAAATTGATATCACCTTTTTTACATTTCCTTTACTCTATTCATCACTTTCCTGCCCAACACTTAGCTCCACTTGATAAGGTAGACATGTTTATGAACCCCGTGAAGCCTAAGGATAACCCTGATAGACTTCTGAAATTCAGTAGAGTTAGATTAAAGAAGATTGAAGACTTGTTGAACTTGTTTGTCCTAATGTGTATAATTGGATTTGATATTACTTAGAATATAATAAGGAAGCAATTCAGGCTCCACAAAGTAATTAACCATTGTTATTTTTACATCTTTTAATATTAGGTCGCACAATTAAATTGCAACAGTAGTTAAGAATTGTCAATCAAAATGTATTGCTTTTCAATGTATTCTCAACCTCATTTCAAAATGAGCCTTGAAGAAATATATGGAGCTGTTGTTATCATTGCAAAGTCCTTTCCGCCAATGAATCCTACAGTATTCTGTTCTCCGCCTAATAATCTAAATGTGGGATTTCTTCACCCTCTAATTAGATGCGTAGATATTGGTTGTCCATCTTAACCCACACACAAAGAGTTTTTCTTCTGGAAATTAGTTTTTTTAATTTGTGAAACCTTTTCTCATGAGCTCAGAGTAAGAACATATCAAGTGCATTCCCCGGAGGATATTCATTTCCTTGCTTATTAAGATTTGATCAAGTTGTGATTGGATATTAATGATCTGAGAACAGACAATCATGATTATTTCTGTTGTGATACCAGTAAATATTCAAATACCTTGTAGTGTGATTTGAAAGTTAATGCGTTTTGTAATGTTGTTTGTTCTTTTTTATATTGGTTTTGAAGAAAACTAGATTTGAAGTGTAAGAAACAACTAAACTAAACTGTGTTTTCTTCTTCTTTCCGTCTGACAGGAGGCCAGTTTGTCCATCTGGATGCTTTTCAGTGACAACACAGCCGCCACTCTGACTAACTTTGATCCCAAAGACTACAACTTCAACGCCTCCTCGCTGGATGACAGGGTTGTGATGGTTTCCCAGGAGCCTCAGCAGCGCTGGCCTGTGGTCGTGGCAGAAGGGGAGGGATCCGGAGAGCTGGTGCGTTTAGAGATGACCATCTGTGAGGCCTGTCAGAAGACCAAGCGCAAGAGCGTCATCGCATCTGCTTCGGTTTATGTGAAGGTCCGCTTCGGCCCAGAGGAGGATTCTGAGGAGGAGGGGACCACCGAGGGGGAGATAGAGCTGGCCCCCTTCACCAGGCGGCCAATCATTGATCCCAACATCAGTGGAAGAATTTATGAGACATCTAATGAGCAGCCTGCCAGTGTTCCCATCGATTACACCAATTTCCCCACCATTAGCAACCAAGAGCGACCAACAGAGAGCGATGAAGCAGAAGAAGAAGAAGAAGAGGAAGACGACTTTGTGCACTCACCTCGCAACATGACTGACCTTGAGATCGGCATGTACGCTCTGCTGGGAGTCTTCTGTCTGGCCATCTTGGTGTTTCTCATCAACTGCATCGTCTTCGTGCTGAAGTACCGCCATAAGCGTATTCCTCCAGAGGGTCAGGCCAACATGGACCACTCCCACCACTGGGTGTTCCTGGGAAACGGCCAGCCGCTGAGGGCCCAGTGTGAGCTGTCTCCTCAGCAGATAGAGAGTCCCAGTAATCCTCTGGAGAGCGTACAGACTTGCTGCCACGGAGACCACCACAGCAGCGGCAGCTCCCAGACCAGCGTTCAGAGCCAGATTCACGGGCGGGGAGACGGCAGCTCCGGAGGATCCACGAAGGAGAACGGAGGAGAGGAGGCCAGTTCCCCCACCTCCAAGCGCAAGAGAGTCAAGTTCACCACCTTCACCACGCTTCCCACTGAGGAGCTGCCCTACAACTCCATCCCCATAGCAGACGAAGAGGACATTCAGTGGGTGTGCCAGGATATGGGCTTTCAAGACCCAGAGGAACTGCACGATTACATGCGCAGAATAAAGGAAATAGCCTGAGGTCATGAGGTGCAGCGTGAAGCACGGCTCTCAGCTTTCTAAAGAAACTTTCCTTTCTATTTTTCTCTTTTTCACCTCAGTGAAAGATCATTTTTCACAGACTAAAAGGCCAACTGTTGTTTCGGTTAGGGTATGTTCCATTTAGTTTGCACAGTGCTGAAATCTCATACACGCTCACACAGAGGAGGATGCGAGGAAGCCAAAGACTTGAGCAGATCACGAGAGAAGCCTGCACATCTTGGCTGTGTTTCACTGGGAAGCTGAGCCATGGCCAGACAGCTCTTTTTATTTCCAGGATTGTATTCTAGAGAACAGCCTGACATGGACAGGAATATTAGAAGTTGTTTGGTATCGGTGTTTTTGCTGGCTCAGTGGGATTCTGCAGTACTGTACCTACTCCAAACGAAAATGCCTTTGATGAACAAAAAAACTGTCAAAGACTCTCATGAAAGTTTTAAAAAATTAACTTTTTGTTTTTGCCAAAGTAGGACAAGCGTTCTTTTAATGGCAAAACCTTCTTCATTTGTTGTTCTTGGTGCAGCACACTCATGATTTGTTCTCATGTTCATTCATTGCATTTGTCTACATTTCATAGGGAGTCAGAAGCAGTGCCCTATTTCCAGTCCTCTTGGTCCTGAACAAATCTAATGCCTTATAAAAATGGTCACTTCTTATATCAGCGCATTCACCCTGTTTCCTCACCACGGCTAGAGACGGCGTAGTAAGATGTAAAATGCTACAAATGATCTCGAGCATGAGGTAGAATTAGAGAAAAGCTTGTTTATTGTGAGGGTCTCTAACTTTCTTTGCATGGAAGGGGATCTCGAGGCACAATCGGCAACTATTTCCAAATTTGTAAATGTTTGTATTGTAATTATATAATCATTCATACACAAGTAAATATGTTAAACGCATGCCGTGTCAGGCCTACATACATGCAGACATTCCTCTCTATGTACATACCGCATCGAGCACGAACGTTCCTTACTCAGAACTGGAAACCGGTTGAAACCTTGCCAACTTTAGTCTTGTTGTGAGTAGAAGGTTCCCCTTGGTGATGTCCTGACAGAACCGTAGCTTTTTAACAAAGTGGTATCACATTTGACTGTTGAACATGGGGATGCATCAGAATTGTAACAGATCTAATATTTTGATGATTTATTGTTTCTCTCCTCAAATTCTACCCTCTAGCCTTCTGGGAAAATAACAAACGTACTAGTTGGAAACAGTCGCACTGAACACAAGAGCCTCTAAACTCTCCAGGAAATGTCATTCACCCGAAAAAGAAAGACTGCTGAATAAATTCTAGATTTGTCTCCATCGTTTGAATCATGGCCATCTCATGTTGTCATTTTTGAAAACACACTCTACTATGTAAGTAGTTCTTATTTTGTTGAATCTATTCCAGTGAACACATGTATCAAGGTCACACATTTGCTTTGACTGAACTCAATGGGCAGGGTGAGAGAAGGACAGAAATCAGGAGTTGAGTGGTTGTGACGACGTGTAAAAGTTTCTCAGGATTGGCTTCATTGACGAATCAACGTGATTTAAACAGCACAGCTAGTGGATGTCATTTGCAGGTCTTGTTGTGCAGAAAGTGCTAATTGCGATGTTTAAAGGTTTACTGACACGGGTTTGAAAGTACACTCAAGCAGAAAAAGGGAAAAGAGCTGGCAGATTTAGAAAAAACACATCTTCAGTGAGTTTTCAATCAAAACCTTGCAAAGGCAGCCGGCGAGTGAGAGCATGGAGAGAGCTAATAGTATCTTTAGTGGCCCTGTTAGTGTAGCTGCTTTTTGTCGTAGTGTGGATCATTGGAGATGACGTCTGAAGGTTGATGTTATTCAAGCTCTGATCTCAATCAATCAATCGATCAATCATCTCACATAAAACATGTTATTTTCAGGACTAATGAAGCAGCCATGTGATAACAAATGTGTTTCTGTGCCACCTTCCTTTCATTCCGTTCTGTATCTAAGGGCTTGGATTCTTCTTTTATGTCATTTGACTTATTTTGGTGATCCTATGAGAAAACTAATGTTACTTGCTCCGCTATGTGGTGATAATGAGCCTTAGCTCTACGGTACCATATATGTCAATCAAATCTGTCACGGTTTTATTACAGATCCTCGCTGCTCTTCAGCCCCCACAGCCTTATTAAAGACCCAATCCAGAATTGTTCTATTTGTGGCAGCACTGTTTTACTGAAACAGAATTATATGGGAAGAAATCATTCAATCCAAACTCATATTTCATATTTAAGATGTGTTTCCTGAGCTCCTTATTCATTGGCTGGTGACCAGTAGTGCTTAATGTGATCTGAAAGATGGAATTGGTTTGCTTACAGCAACATTGTAAATACTGGAGCAAAACAGGCTTTACTTTTCACTTATCTGAAAGTTCCAATGAGATTATTTTCAATCAGCAAACTATTCAATATTTGACATGTACTGTATATAGATCCACATGTGATCCTGGATTGGGACTTTAAGTATTTGGTTTACTGCATGCCCTCTCTACTTTCCATGGGTTGAAATGAATGATGACCTGATTCTTGTTTGATTATATACAATCTGTGTTAAAAACATTATATGTTGACAGTCCAAGCCCTGCCTTCGCCCTCAGCATCAACACGATTTGCCATGAAATGAAGAGAAGCAGCAGCCAGCCCAAAGTGTTTCCCTCCTAACCCTAAATGATGGATTCTCAGGATGAATGTAGGATTATTAGCTAAACCTGGCTGTGTTGATGTGGTCAGCCCAATTTGGTGACAGCACTATGACAGATTAAGTATCTAATAGCAGCTTTACACACTGTCTCCATTGGGTTTACCCGTTATAATACGTCTCACATTGATTCTTAAATCCTACTTCCCCCGTCCCTTTCCATTTTAAGTCTTTTTGTAATGCTGCTTTGGTGGTGGTGCACATGTTGCTCATTTTGTATTTTCTTCAAGCTGCTAATAGAAACTTAGTCTTTTTACAACATGTTATTGAACATCTTGACTTATACCTCCCCCCCCCCCCCCCCCATGGAAACTGTGCACGATGTGCACGGCTCAGTCTGTGCCAAGTAACCACTACACTCACAATAATATGTTATTGTACAGAGCACTGTTGAATTTCCTGTATTCTCTTGAAAATAAACCCTTGTATTTTTCCCGTTATATGTAAAGTACTAAAGAAAATGCAATACATACATGACATGGTGTATTCTTTTATTTGACCTGCGAGTGTTGAAGAAAGAGTATTTTTCAGCCATTTTCTTATGCTTTAAATGTGTTTCTACTGTGTCAGCCATTTATTTAGCAATTCTGTCTCAGTAGCTTGATATAAGAATGACTTTATATTTCACATTATGATTGGTATTATAATTGCAAACATGTCTGATTTATACCGTATGTTATGACATTTTGCAAATAGATTTAAACTACAATCAAGGGTGACTATTTTAACTTTCACTCATCAATATTTTAACAAACAAAAACTATTTAACATGAGTCGCTTACAAATTCATGGACTCAGAACTCCAAAAAAAGAGAGGAGATAGATTACATAAGAATGTTTATTTGTGTTTATTTGATCCATTCTGAAGCTTACATCTGACGATTTAGCTGATGCATGTTTTTCTGCCATTGATCAGATTGCGGTTTGAGTCCTACTAGTGTTTGAAATCCACAAATCAATGCTGTCCCCCCCCCCCCCGCTGTGCAGTCCGATAATACTCACTGCCAACCAGCGACGTGCGGTCAGGGGAGGCAGGTGAGGCAGAGCCTCACTTGTCATTCTCCAATGTAACGGAAAAAAAGAATAATAATACAAATAAAAATAATAATAAAATGTCTCCACTGATCTGTGTTGTAAATGTGATTTCTGTTTGATTCCAATCGCTTTTTATAGTAAAAATCGGCTAATTTGCCGAGCTCCGCTACAACTACGGGGAGCGATGAGATTGAGAAGTGAGGCAGGGACGAGCTCTGCCTCACAGAAGCCCACAGTAACTTGCTGGAGCACGGGCACTAATTTAGCGCGGGCACTTATTTTGTGAGCGCGCTCAAGCCAGTTACTGTGGGGTGAGGTGAGGCACAGATGAGCTCTGCCTCACCTCAGAATGCGTCACCCCACAGAAACTGTCTGGAAAGCGGGCCCTAAGCGCATGCCTGCACCATCTCACTGTATGTCACCAATGTAATGTTTGTAGATCCCTTTATTACATTTATCCTCGCCATCCATAGTCTCTAAATAACTTATTTCACGTATATATGATATTTAAGCTCGCTGGTCTCATCATACAACGGCAATGAAAAAAGCACCAGGGGAGGCAGCCACAACCTCTGCCGCACTGAAGGGGGCGCACGTGAGCCCACAGGTTCTTGTTGCTACTGTTATTCTACGCAGAGACGAAAACAACAAGCTAGACTTTTGAAACTAGAGGAAGATAAGGAGGACTTTTACAAAAAAGTAATAGAGATTGTTGTCCAGAAGGATAGCATGGACTTCATCTTCAAGTCAAGGTAAGACCATATTTGTAATGAAAATTGGATCTTACTAAGAGAGAACAATCCAATATTTAGATTTTGGGTAGGCTATCCTTTTGTTGAACGGTCTGTTTAAAATGAATCGAAGCATCAGACTAAAAAAGCTTTTGAAAATAACAGAATATTTCGATTAAAGGTGGGGTAGGTAAGTTTGAGAAACCGGCACGATATACACTTTTTGTTATATTCCATGGAATGCTCTTAACATCCCGATAGCAATGAATATCTTAAGTGCTTTGACAAAAAATCCATAAAAACATTTCATCTGTGGAAGCCTTAATACTGTAAAAAGCACGACCACTCATTTTAGCCGGCCCGGCTAAAATAACCTGCCTGTCAGCCTTCCATCTGTGCACAAACTTATCTCGTGCCCTTATTGGTCATGTGCGCGTTTGTGTGTGTTGGAGGAGGGGCTGTGTATTTTCAAATTCTCGCGCACTCGAGCTGGTTTCTCCAAAATTACCTACCCCACCTTTAAGGTCAAAATATATAATATTTGTAAATCTGACTCTGAAAGAGTCAGTGCCTCACCAGCCATGAACCTCACCGCACGTCACTGCTGCCAACACCTGCAGCAGCATGAAGACCCTGCTGAGAAGAAAGTGTAGAAACCTACTGTACTCTGCTACACAAATCCATACTTGGAGCTGTGTTCTTGAAGTTTGTAGTGTTTACTCCTGTTCGCTTCATTTGGGCAGCGGAGATCAAAGCCTTCTGATCTCAGGTAAAGCACTCGGGTCATTAGGAGAGAGTTATAGTGGGTTTATGGGGCCGAGCAGACAGATGCTGACATCCAGGGGCGCCGGCAGGGATTTTGGGCCCCATGAAAAGATATCACATTGGACCCCACCACCAGGCACAGGCCACGCCAACCAAGCACAATGCTGTAACCACACCTCCAGAACCCAACCGACTCATTTATGGTTTAAATAACTCTACCTGTACAGGCTTGCATCTATCTTGTAGTCCAATACTAACTGCACAATATTTACTGACACTGAGCTGTGAAACTATAACACTGTGCAGACGTGGAACATTCTGCTGCAGTAGAATTCACTATTTGATATAACACTAACATTCCTGACAATAGACCTCAATAGTCATCTGTTATGGTATACATGCCTTTTTAATAACATTTTAACTTAAATATACATGACCTCTTACATTAAAATAAAGTGAACATTAACACCAATATTATCATTTATAAAATGCTATAACAAAAAAAAAAACATAAGCAGCAGATTTTTTTATTAAATATACATACCAACTACAAAATAAGCGGGTATTAAAGTGTAAACGGACCACAAAACGGAAATGGAAGTGAAAAGGCCTGATGGTGGTGCTAAATCAGAGCCTATTACCTGTTCTCAGTCTTTTTCTCATCATGCATCTTGTGTGTAGTGATCCAATATCGTTACCATAGCCTTGCCCTGCCTTTAACAGTTATTACGAGCCTTCTTACAGGCAAAGTCACTGATCAAGTCCTTGAAGTCCAGCTTTCTAGCCAACTGGCTTTCAATGGACAGCATGGCAAGACTGCAAAGCATTATGGGGGGACAGGGCTGCGGAGCCTAAAGATGGATCTGTTGGTCCTGGCACCAGGGGGAGGGACAACTGATTTAGTATGAATAGCTGCTAAAAAAGTACCTGCATTTATTAAATGTCAGCTAAAAGAGGAGTGAAATGAAAAACCTCAGCATTTTCTGTGAAGATATTAACAGTACTTAAAGGTGGGGTAGGTAATTTTGGAGAAACCAGCTCGAGTGCGCTAGAATTTGAAAATACACAACCGGAAAAAATCTGCCACTTCCTTACAGAGCCCCTCCTCCAACACACACGAAAGCGCACATGACCAATGAGGGCACGAGATAAGTTTGTGCACAGATGGAAGGCTGACGGGCAGGTAGGCCATCCAGTTACTTTAGCCGGCTCAGATGATTGGTCGTGCTTTTTACAGCGACAGATTTTTGCGCGTTCGTGTGTGTTGGAGGAGGGGCTCTGTAAGGAAGTGGCAGATTTTTTCCGGCTGTGTATTTTCAAATTCTAGCACACTCGAGCTGGTTTCTCCAAAATGACCTACCCCACTGTGACAACCCTGTGGTTGTCCACCAGTTGGTGCTGCTGTAACCTGTGTTTCTTGTAATCAGCAGTGATGGGACCCACCTGTGGCACTTGATTCCAGTAGATAAGAGGGCTGCAGAACAGGCTCTCGCTCTCTCTCAGCTGCCCTGCTCGGTGCAGCAGCACACCGCGCCTCTGTTCTGTTTTATTGTTGGTTGTAACCACTGTGTTGGATAAAATAAATGATTGTTTTGGGCAACTCTGGTGTGGAACTGTTGTCCTTATGTTGCAAGCAGAGCCAGCTTGTAACACCACCTTTAAAGCAAAGTAATTTACCTCTTTAACCTTAAAATAACATCTTCAAACCTTCAAACTCAACCTGATGCTACACTGCCAGTCTTACTATTGAGCGAGACTTTACACCAGGGGTCTCCAACACGTCGATCGTAGCTCACGGGCAGCTTTTCAGTAGCTCGCCGCTCGATTATCGATTATAGCGTAGTAACGTTGCTTCTTGATTTTTCGGCCGCGGCTGGACAATAAGTAACGTTTTTTTGTTTTTGAATGTCTTCTGTGACACGAATATCAAATTGGTCAGTGACGCAGAGATCAAGGAACAGACCGACGTGACAGCGGCACAGCGACACCGGCACAGCGACACCACACACGGAGCAGTCGGCAGTATCCACCAGCAACACCAGTCCAGAACTAACAGCAGAATGACCCGCTCTGAGTCTGAATCAGTCCGTGTCGCTGCGGATCAGAGACACACTCGTTATCGTCATGTCAGGTTTTTGGTGGGTTTAATCAAGTCTTGGATTGCAGAGTATGAATGTCCTCTTGCTATTTTCAGTTGATAAATACCATAGACTGTAGACTTATTTTACACATGTGCCATAAGATGCTTGTCAGGTAGTATGTGGGCCATAAAAATATGAGACGTTGTCGTTTTCTTGGACCTTGGTGTGAAGTTAAGATTTTTGATAAGCTTTAGGTATTGCAATTTCACACGTTTACAAAAGTAGCTTAATTCAACTGATGAGGGCTATGTGAATAAATGTAAGCGATGTGATGGAAGTAGCTCTTGGCCACTTACATGTTTTCAAAGTAGCTCTCAGATGAAGAAAGGTTGGAGACCCCTGCTTTACACCATGGTGTTAGCAAAGCTGTCAACACCCAGTTCTTTAAACATTCATAAGTAATGTAAATCATAACCACATTTGGCACGGGTACAAAATTGAATTGCAGTCTAAAACTGTAGATGTCAAATCACAAAATGACTGACTATTACATATCGTTACTAACAGTACATTTGTTTGCATTTACAGTCTAAATGCTGGATTTAACAGCTGGTCACATCACAGACTGTGAAATGTACAATCTATGGCTGTGACAAAAATCGAAAAATATATACAGAAGGATTTTTACAGCATCCGTTTATGTCGTTTTGTACTACACTGAACAAAAATATAAACACAACACTTTTGTTTTTGCTCCCATTTTTCATGAGATGAACTCAAAGATCTAAAACATTTTCTATATACACAAAATAACCATTTCTCTCAAATATTGTTCACAAATCTGAAAAAATGTGTGATAGTGAGCACTTCTCCTTTGCCGAGATAATCCATCCCACCTCACAGGTGTGGCATATCAAGATGCTGATTAGACAGCATGATTATTGCACAGGTGTGCCTTAGGCTGGCCACAATAAAAGGCCACTCTGAAACGTGCAGTTTTGCTTTATTGGGGGGGTCTCGGGGGGTCCGAAAACCAGTCAGTATCTGGTGTGAGGGGTAGGGGTAGGGTTAGGGTGATGTTGTGAATCGAGTGGCCCATGGTGGTGGTGGGGTTATGGTATGGGCAGGCGTATGTTATGGACGACGAACACAGGCCACTCGATTCACAACATTACCCTAACCCTACCCCTACCCCTACCCCGCACACCAGATACTGACTGGTTTTCGGACCCCCCCAGACCCCCCCAATAAAGCAAAAATGCACGTTTCAGAGTGGCCTTTTATTGAGGCCAGCCTAAGGCACACCTGTGAGGTGGGATGGATTATCTCGGCAAAGGAGAAGTGCTCACTATCACACATTTTTTCAGATTTGTGAACAATATTTGAGAGAAATGGTTATTTTGTGTATATAGAAAATGTTTTAGATCTTTGAGTTCATTTCATGAAAAATGGGAGCAAAAACAAAAGTGTTGCGTTTATATTTTTGTTCAGTGTATATGGTCCTCCATCTCAGCTGATTCAGTTAATAACACACAGGTGATGCTCAGAGATCAGCCTCAGTGCCCCTTTGGTAACATGATTTGTCTGGTTTAACATATTATTTCTCTGATGCCGTATGTCAGTGGCATTTCAGCCTGGGAATAGATTCAGTTTTTCAATGTGGAGAGCAGGGGTGACTCAATCTGTGAGCACACCATAGGCCTCATCTAACCTGTAATAAAGGGTCATTTCTGCAGAGGGACTCCCAACCAGTGTTCACATCCAGAGATGGCAAAAGTACACACATCCTTTACTCAAGTAGAAGTACAGATACTCGTGTTTAAAAATACTCTGGTAAAAGTAGAAGTACTGACTAAACTTCTTTACTCAAGTAAAAGTAAAGAAATGCGCTTAAGTAAAAAGTACCCATAACTAGCAGCTGTTTTAAAGAGTACCTGACCTCCCTTTATATTAATAGAACAATAATGTCATTGTTAGCTAATGAATGTTTCCATGCTGAACAACGGCAACATGACAACGTTTCCATTGGTCCCTCTTCTTTAGAGAAGACCAGGAAGTGATGGATACACGGATCGTGTTCAAATCAATAGGCACGCAATGACTCTAAAGAATAATGATCACGCCACCAAACACACATTCAAACTAAAGGAACCAGCTGTTTGGGAAATGAGAGAAGTAGAAAGTACAGGTATTTGAGTTCAACATGTAAGAAGTAGAAAGTACAGGTATTTGTGTTCAACATGTAAGAAGTAGAAAGTACAGGTATTTGTGTTCAACATGTAAGAAGTAGAAAGTTCAGGTATTTGTGTTCAACATGTAAGAAGTAGAAAGTACAGGTATTTGTGTTCAACATGTAAGAAGTAGAAAGTACAGGTATTTGTGTTCAACATGTAAGAAGTAGAAAGTACAGGTATTTGGGTTCAAAATGTAAGAAGTAGAAAGTACAGGTATTTGTGTTCAACATGTAAGAAGTAGAAAGTACAGGTATTTGTGTTCAATATGTAAGAAGTAGAAAGTACAGGTATTTGTGTTCAACATGTAAGAAGTAGAAAGTACAGGTATTTGTGTTCAACATGTACGAAGTAGAAAGTACAGGTATTTGTGTTCAACATGTAAGAAGTAGAAAGTACAGATATTTGTGTTCAAAATGTAAGAAGTAGAAAGTACAGGTATTTGTGTTCAACATGTGAGAAGTAGAAAGTTCAGGTATTTGGGTTCAACATGTAAGAAGTAGAAAGTACAGGTATTTGTGTTCAACATGTAAGAAGTAGAAAGTTCAGGTATTTGGGTTCAAAATGTAAGAAGTAGAAAGTACAGGTATTTGTGTTCAACATGTAAGAAGTAGAAAGTACAGGTATTTGTGTTCAATATGTAAGAAGTAGAAAGTACAGGTATTTGTGTTCAACATGTAAGAAGTAGAAAGTACAGGTATTTGTGTTCAACATGTACGAAGTAGAAAGTACAGGTATTTGTGTTCAACATGTAAGAAGTAGAAAGTACAGATATTTGTGTTCAAAATGTAAGAAGTAGAAAGTACAGGTATTTGTGTTCAACATGTAAGAAGTAGAAAGTACAGGTATTTGTGTTCAACATGTAAGAAGTAGAAAGTACAGGTATTTGTGTTCAACATGTAAGAAGTAGAAAGTACAGGTATTTGTGTTCAACATGTAAGAAGTAGAAAGTTCAGGTATTTGTGTTCAACATGTAAGAAGTAGAAAGTACAGGTATTTGTGTTCAACATGTAAGAAGTAGAAAGTACAGGTATTTGTGTTCAACATGTAAGAAGTAGAAAGTTCAGGTATTTGGGTTCAACATGTAAGAAGTAGAAAGTACAGGTATTTGGGTTCAAAATGTAAGAAGTAGAAAGTACAGGTATTTGGGTTCAACATGTAAGAAGTAGAAAGTACAGGTATTTGTGTTCAACATGTAAGAAGTAGAAAGTACAGGTATTTGTGTTCAACATGTAAGAAGTAGAAAGTACAGGTATTTGTGTTCAAAATGTAAGAAGTCAAAGTAAAAAGTGGTCAGAAAAATAAGTAGTGGAGTAAAGTACTGATACCAGAAACAGGTACTTAAGTACAGTAACAAAGTATTTGTACTCCACTACTTCCCACCTCTGTTCACATACTGCTTAGAAGTACAAATCCTGTAAGTGTGAAGCCTAAGAGCATACATACACTTCTTCGTTGTCTGGGCTTAAAATAAATGACATGTTTAGACGTTGTATGTGAAATGCTGTAACCTAAAGGGGAAACAACACCCAGAGCAACATGTGGTGACACGTCGTACATGTATCGCCTTACTTTCATGTTTTGTAATGTTTTTATTTCAATCCCGTGGAAAACAGGTCAGTCACGGAGAATGTTGTATCATGTCAAGATTTTTCCCGAGCAGCTACAATGAAGCCTGGCAGCAGAAATATCTTTAACTTTATAAAACACCAATTGTAAATGTCAGGTTTCAGCGTCAGCCCCTCCGTATCACAGAGAGAGGCTTCTTTCTTTTCATTTTCACCGCCGTTCGGCAATCATACCGGGAGAAATCCATCATAGGAAGGGCAGAGATAACAGCCCCTCACTGACAGCTGCCTCCACGGACCACAATGCATTGCAGAGACAAGATATGTTGCATTTTAGGCGAGGGCCACACAGCTCTTCATGTGACTGGTAAAACTCTCGCTGAGCTGTTCGCATTTCTCCTGTCATATATATCCCTGTAAGTTCCTTCTTAGGAGAGATAAGGTAAACAAAATAATACCTACCTGAAATAGACTGATAAGTTGAGGGAAAGTTTATCTGCCAATTTCAACACTTTTTCACTTTGGACGGTATATATGAGGTTTTAAGATACACATGATTTCCTCCTCAACCCCAATACAAAGGTGGTGGATAGCGTTTTCATTTTGGTTCTCACTGAATGGAAAAATGGATGTGGCAATGATACACAATTCTGTTATTGTCAGAAAATCCCCTTTACAAAAACAGCAATTTCTTTGTCCAACTCTCAATAGTTTTTAACGTCTTTGTCCTGTTTGTGGCACTCACTTGGTTCCTTCCAAAGGCATATTTCCAACAATAAAAACCTACTTTTATTTTTCAAAAAGTATTTTATAATGTCCTTTTGCAAGCTACTACTCCAGAAAGGATGTTGATTTGTCTTTATCTTTCATGCAGATTCCCATCTAATTGACTTGTGTGTTTGTATATAACATTAATATAAAGTAATGAAAGGGATAGCTTCCTATTTACTGAATTGTTTTGATCGCTTGACTATACAGCTCTCCGAAATGAATGTGCTGTGTAGTATTCAATTACAATACCAGTACAGTTCTCACTTTATGTATAAAAAAAAAGCTATTTTAACTAGGGCTGTCAAACGATTAAAAATTTTAATCAGATTAATCACAGTTTAAAAATTAATTAATCATGATTAATCACCATTCGAACTATGTCCAAAATATGCCATTTATTTATGTATATTGTTTTGGGAATGGAAAGATAAATGAAAGAAGGTGGATATATCCATTTAACATACAGTATGTTTATTATAACATTTTTCTGTGTGTCAAAATGAAAGACAACCCACACACCTATCAATCATCAAACAGTGGGGTCTTATTTCATTACGTGTTGATTTCTATCAACGGGGGGGTACTTCAGGAAAGTCGACGGGGGGGGGGGGGCTAGTGGAGTACTTCGCGACCACAGAGTGCGAACGTTGTGATCAGCTGTTTTAGCGCAGTTTTAGTTACGTGACAAAAGTTTTCAAAACCATTTCTAGTCTTCAGTATTTCCAGACAAGTGGCTACTGAAATCAATCTGACTAACTGCTGTCTGTGCAATTTACTCCGCGCGAGTTGGCGGACTTTATTTTGCTTACTTTAACATCATTTTTCATGGTGGGGCTAAGCCATTTCTTGGTATGGGTGTAGCCTACCCCAGCCATACCCTGGCGCTGCCACTGGTGGCACGTATGGGGCGGGCCATTCTGCACATGCATTAAATGCGTTAAATATTTTAACGCAATTAATTCAAAAAATTAATTACCGCCGTTAACGCGATAATTTTGACAGCACTAATATATATACATGATTAGGTCAGTCCAAATCCACATTGTTTTAATTTACAATGTTGCATAAAGGGGCAACTTTTCATTGTGTGTAATGTTCAGTTTTTGATTAATACACATTTTTGAGGTATATTGGAACACCTTCCTTATACACTTTTTAAAAGGGAAGCGTGTGGTGCAGTGGGTTGTGCGTTGGTGTTTGCATCAGGGGAACAGGTTCAAACCCCACTGCAGTCAGCATGTCGTTGTGTCCCTGAGACACTTCACCCCAAATTTCTCCTGTGGGGATTGCCCACAGTATTGAGTATGTAAGTCTCTTTGGATGAAAGCGTCTAACAAGTGACATGTAATGTTAAAAAAAAAAGAAATTAGCAAATCAATTTGAGAAACAGTGTCCCCAATACTCTGGATAATCCACCTCACTGTGAACAGTTTTTTTTACAGGAGCTTTTTCTCCAGCGTAAACTTGTAATACAAAAAGTAGTTTACTGTGAGTTATGTGGATTGATCAGATCCCAGAAATGTTTCTCTGCAAAAGGGATGTTGTCATTGTCGTATTTTCTGTGTCATTTTTCAAAGCTGTGAAAACCACCAGCAAAATCCCATTTCCCTGAGGTAGGGGTGGAAATCTCAGATGCGCATATCTTTAAAAAACCCAGGGAATAACAGTCATTTTCACATGTCATAGAAGAAAAGCACAGGTGTAATTTAAGGCACGACAACCCAGGCAAAAACATTGTTTGTTATATTCACTACAGTATATCAATTTTTTGAGATTTTGCCTCCATAAAATGTCTTCTTTGAGACGTGGAAAGAAAACATCAAGAAAACATTGAGGTGTTAATCTTTCAATTTTTACTGCAGATTTATTTGAAAATTCACCATAAATTTGCAGGAGATAATACTTAATCTGCATATTTGAATATACACTGTGAGAGAAGGTAATTATACAAGAGACAAGTGTCTTAATGTAAGTAGTCAACAGTTTCATGGTGATATCTTTTCGTTAATTTGTTTACCTCTTTTCAAAATGTAGAACAAATTGGGTTTATTCACAAACCAAAACTCCAAGCAACAACATTTCCATTTGTATTCCAATTTATATTCTGAAGGTTTTTACAGAAGGGCTTGTTCATGTATGATTCATGGCCTAAACTTTTTTAATATTTTATTCCCAAAAACATGGACTCTCATTTGCCTACAAAATAAAAATAAAACAAGAATTTGGAACCTGGCTTTATCAAATGTCTAGATTTCTATTCTGGGAATGTATGAAAATTGGCAAACATTTAATTAGACAATGCCTTATTTGCATATTTTAATAGTTGTTGTTTTTTTATAATTAATTGGGCTGGCATTGTGTAGTCTGACAGTTGGGAAATTGTACTAAAGGTCAAGGTTCAAGGTTCTTTATTTGTCATACGAACATAGCTGCAGAGTAATAATACATTTTATTTCTATAGGGCTTTTCTTGAACCCAAAGACCCTTTACATTTGGGAGGGAGGGTAGACAAACAAAACAAAAACAAAGCCACAAAGAAACAAAACAAAACAGAAAAGCAGTCAGGGGGAAGTTGGTTGAGAGGGGGGGGGGGCTTATGGATACAGAGTTGAAGAGGTGGGTTTTGAGGCGGGACTGGAACAGGGTGAGGGACTCAGACTCACGGAGGTCTTGGGGGAGGGAGTTCCAGAGCTTCAGGGCTGCCACAGAGAAGGCTCTGTCCCCGAAGCTCCGGAGTTTGGCCTTGGGGGTGGAAAGCAAACCGGCTGAGGTGGATCTGAGGGACCGGGGTGGTTGGTAGAGGATGAGGAGGTCAGTGAGGTAGGGGGGGGGCTGATGGTGGAGGGCTTTGAAAGTGAGGACCAGGAGTTTGTAGTGGATGCGGTGTGAAACGGGGAGCCTTTGAGCCTTTGATGCCATGACTTGGTGTGGGTGAGGAGTCTGGCGGCTGCGTTCTGGACACGCTGGAGTCTACTGAGGGATGTAGTGCTGATGCCGTAGAGGAGTGAGTTGCAATAGTCAAGGCGGGAGGAGATGAAGGCGTGAATGAGTCGCTCAGCTGCAGGGCGAGTGAGTGAGAGAGGGACGGAGTTTGGCAATATTGCAGAGGTGGAAAAATTAGGTTTTTACAACTTGACGGATGTGGGGCTCGAGGAGGGAGAGGGTGGGGTCAAATATAACGCCAAGGTTGCGTGCCTGGGTGGAGGGGGACACAGAGGTGCCATCAATGGTGAGTGTCAGGTTGGGGGTTTTGCTGAGGGTGGATTTGGAGCCGATGAGGAGGAATTCAGTTTTATTGTAGTAGTTATGTCGATGAAAATCTTAGGTCACAGGCTTCTCCAACAGTGCAACACAAGAATACAGAAAAACTGAAAAATATAGCACAAGTAAATATTAAAAAGTAAATACAAAAAGAAAAATAGTTTAAAAAAAGTGAAGTAGTGAAATAAGAGTCTATATGCAAGCTATTGGAATGATATATTAGATAAATAATTACTAAGTAGCAGATGAATGTTATGAAATTGTTTCAACAGTTCAGTTGTTTAACAGTCTTATTGCCTGCGGGATGAAACTGTCCCTGAGTCTGGTGGTTTTAGTCCGGATGCTGCGGTAACGACTGCCAGATGGCAGCAGACAGTTTGTGGCTGGGGTGATGGGGGTCTTTCAAAATCCTGAGGGCTTTCTTCCTGAGCCGCTGGGAGTAAAGGTCCTCCGTGGATGGCAGCTCCGTCCTGGTGATGTTCTGTACAGTTTTCACCACCCTCTGTAAAGCCTTACGATTGAGGGCGGTGCAGCTGCCGTACAAGGCCGTGATGCAGCCAGTCAGGCTACTCTCTATGGTGCACCTGTAAAAGTTGCAGAGTATCCTGGAGTCCGTGTTGAACCTCCTCAGCCTGCGGAGAAAGAAGAGTACAAGTAATGTAATAGTGACCAGTGCAATTACTCTTTAAGGGGTAATTAGTATGCAGTATCTGCCTTCATATTCCCATCATTTCATAAATACATTGATAAAGTATAATTGAGAAATGGCTAACCAAAGGCTGACCTCCAATTAGTGTAGAAATATATGTTTGATTGGCAAAATGAGGAGGAATCTGATACTGTCTTTTAATAGAACAATAGGTACACGAAACCGAACAAGTTCCCTCATAAAAAGAATATAAGAACATAGATTATATAAACATATCAATAACTTTCTAGGTAAATGCAAGTCATGGCCACATTGCCATTAGTATTTCACTAGCATAGCCCCAAAGATCAGCCATGCAGAAAACTCGACCTGTGCGTGCCGTGTTTCGAAAAATCCATAACCATTGAGTACTTTTCAAACCTGTAGGGCCAAACAGAGCTGATGTGTGGAAGGAATCCTTGATACTACATGATTACATATTTTCTGCATACAGCTCTGATGCACTTAGAGGAAAATAAAAATCTATATTTGTTAGTTTTGGCAACACAAAGAGGCAGCATCAAAGCATTCACTGACACATGTTGGCGTTTCTATGCCAGGTCCATTCTCTGTACCCGAACTCTCATTATTCTGCATTTAAATGCTGTGTAATCAGTCGCCCTCTCTGAAGAACCAGCACCTTACCGTGGTAGAGAGGTTTGTGTGCCCTGATGAACCTGGGGGCTGTGTTGTCTGGAACCTTGTGTTCCTGGTAGGGTCTCCCATGGCAAATTGGTCTCAGGCAAGGGGCCAGACTAAGATTGGTTCAAAAGACCTCATGAAAAAAACAATAAGAAGTGAGGATACCCGGCCCGGAGGAAGCCCGGGGTCCCTTTCTGGAGCCAGGCCCAGAAGGAGGACTCGTCGGCGAGCGTCTGGTGGCCGGGCTTGCCACGGAGCCCGGCCGGGCCCAGCCCGAAAAGGCAACGTGGGCAACACCTCCGCTTCTCCGTCCCGCGGGCCCACCACCTACGGGAAACAGCGATGGGGTCGGGTGCGCTGCCAGAAGGGTGGCAGTGAAAGCGGAGGGTCTCGACGGACCAGACCCGGGCGACAGAAGCTGGCTTTGGGGACGTGGAACGTCACCTCTCTGGGGGGGAAGGAGCCGGAGCTTGTGCGGGAGGTGGAGCGTTACCAGTTGGATCTGGTTGGGCTCACCTCTACGCACAGCGTCGGCTCTGGAACCTTACTTCTGGATAGGGGTTGGACTCTATTCTTCTCCGGAGTTGCTCAAGGTGTGAGGCGCCGGGCGGGTGTGGGGATACTCACAAGTCCCCGGTTGGGTGCTTCATTGTTGGAGTTTACCCCAGTGGACGAGAGGGTCGCCTCCCTACGCCTGCGGGTTATGGGGGGGAAAACTCTGACTGTTGTGTGTGCTTATGCACCCAACAGCAGTTCAGAGTATACGGCCTTCTTGGAGACCCTGGAAAGAGTCCTGTATGGGGCTCCTGAAGGGGACTCTTTAGTCTTGCTGGGAGACTTCAACGCACATGTGGGCAATGATGGAGACACTTGGAGGGGCGTGATTGGGAGGAACGGCCCCCCTGATCTGAACCGGAGTGGTGGTTTGTTACTGGACTTCTGTGCTAGTCATGGATTGGCCATAACAAACACCATGTTCGAACATAAGGATGCTCATAAGTGTACGTGGTACCAGAGCACCCTAGGCAGAAGGTCCATGATCGATTTCATTATCGTATCATCGGACCTGAGGCCGTATGTTTTGGACACTCGGGTAAAGAGAGGGGCGGAGTTGTCAACTGATCACCATCTGGTGGTGAGTTGGGTCGAGTGGCGGGGGAAGCCTCTGGATAGACCTGGTAAGCCCAAACGTGTAGTTTGGGTGAACTGGGAACGTCTGGAGGAGGCCCAAGTTCAGGAGGCCTTCAACTCACACCTCCGGCGGAGCTTTTCAGGCATTCCTGTGGAGGTTGGGGACATTGAACCAGAGTGGTCGGTGTTCAAAGCCTCTATTGCCGAAGCCGCGGCGGGGAGCTGTGGTCTCAAGGTCCTAGGTGCCTCAAGGGGCGGTAACCCTCGAACCTCCTGGTGGACACCGGTGGTCAGGGAAGCCGTCCGACTGAAGAAGGAGGCCTTCAGGGATTTGTTATCCCGGGGGACTCCCGAGGCAGTTGCAAGGTACCGACAGGCCCGAAGGGCAGCAGCCTCATCCGTGGCCGAGGCAAAGCAGCGGGTGTGGGAGAAGTTCGGAGAGGACATGGAGAAGGACTTTCGGGCGGCACCAAAGTTGTTCTGGAAAACTCTCCGACACCTCAGGAGGGGGAAGCAGGGAACCATCCAAGCTGTGTACAGTAAGGATGGGACGTTGTTGACCTCAACTGATGGAGTGTTGGGGCGTTGGAAGGAACACTTTGAGGAACTCCTGAACCCGACAACTCCGCCCTCTATGTTAGAGGCAGAGCTGGAGTATGACGGGGGATCGGCGCCAATCTCCCGGGGGGAGGTCACTGAGGTTGTTAAACAACTCCACAGTGGCAAAGCCCCGGGGGTGGATGAGATCCGCCCAGAAATGCTGAAGGCTCTGGGTGTTGAGGGACTGTCATGGTTGACACGTCTCATCAACATTGCGTGGAAGTCGGAAACAGTACCGAAGGAGTGGCAGACCGGGGTGGTGGTTCCCATTTTTAAAAAGGGGGATCAGAGGGTGTGTGCCAATTACAG
Source organism: Pogonophryne albipinna (assembly GCA_028583405.1). Classification (NCBI taxonomy): domain Eukaryota; kingdom Metazoa; phylum Chordata; class Actinopteri; order Perciformes; family Artedidraconidae; genus Pogonophryne; species Pogonophryne albipinna. The sequence continues at coordinate 566,964 of JAPTMU010000088.1, forward strand.
AGGCATCACACTACTCAGCCTCCCCGGGAAAGTTTACTCTAAGGTACTCGAAAGGAGGGTCAGGCCGATTGTCGAACCTCAGATTGAGGAGGAACCATGCGGATTCCGTCCTGGTCGTGGAACGACGGATCAGCTTTTTACTCTCGCAAGGATCCTGGAGGGGGCTTGGGAGTACGCTTATCCGGTCTACATGTGTTTTGTGGACTTGGAGAAGGCGTATGACCGGGTTCCCAGGGAGTTACTGTGGGAGGTGCTGCGGGAGTATGGGGTGAGGGGGTCTCTACTCAGGGCCATCCAATCTCTGTACTCCCAAAGCGAGAGCTGTGTCCGGGTCCTCGGCAGTAAGTCGGACCCATTTCCGGTGAGGGTTGGCCTCCGCCAGGGCTGCGCTTTGTCACCAATCCTGTTTGTAATATACATGGATCGGATTTCGAGGCGTAGTCATGGGGGAGGGGGTCTGCAGTTCGGTGGACTAAGGATTGCACCACTGCTTTTTGCAGATGATGTGGTTCTGATGGCTTCATCGGTCTGCGACCTTCAGCACTCACTGGATCGGTTCGCAACCGAGTGTGAAGCGGCTGGGATGAGGATCAGCACCTCCAAATCTGAGGCCATGGTTCTCAGCAGGAAACCGATGGACTGTCCACTCCAAGTAGGGAATGAGTCCTTACCCCAAGTGAAGGAGTTCAAGTATCTCGGGGTCTTGTTCTCGAGTGAGGGAACAATGGAGCGTGAGATGGGCCGGAGAATCGGAGCAGCGGGAGCGGTACTGCAGTCGCTTTACCGCACCGTTGTGACGAAAAGGGAGCTGAGCCAGAAGGCAAAGCTCTCTGTCTACCGGGCCATTTTCGTTCCTACCCTCACCTATGGTCATGAAGGATGGGTCATGACCGAAAGAACGAGATCGCGGATACAAGCGGCCGAGATGGGTTTTCTCCGCAGGGTGGCTGGTGTCTCCCTTAGGGATAAGGTGAGAAGTTCGGTCATCAGGGAGGGACTCGGAGTTGAGCCGCTCCTCCTTCGCGTCGAAAGGAGCCAGTTGAGGTGGTTCGGGCACCTAGTTAGGATGCCACCTGGGCGCCTCCCTAGGGAGGTGTTCCAGGCACGTCCAGCTAGGAAGAGACCAAGGGGTAGACCTAGGACCAGGTGGAGGGATTATATCTCTTCGCTGGCCTGGGAGCGCCTTGGGATCCCCCAGTCAGAGCTGGTTGATGTCGCCAGGGAAAAGGAAGTTTGGGGCTCTCTGCTGGAACTGATACCCCCGCGACCCGACCACGGATAAGCGGAAGAAGATGGATGGATGGATGGATCAGTTGCTCACAAGGCGATGTTTCCTCCCACTGCTCCACTTCCATAAGTCCAGCATGAGTTTCCTTCTTTATCAGAGGACTGGCTGTGAGACTGAGTGCAGCGACCAGTGCCCTACTGGCTTTTTAAATAAATCTATCCATCTATGGTTTTCTGTTTTCTACGGCAAGATGTTTTTTTGCAACCAAGGACAACAAAACCATTATTCATCATGGCTGGCAAAACAGCAGTTTAAAGTTTCATGGCGGCTCAGAGTGTTACTTTGTAAGCGTGTCTTGTCTCCAACCTTGGCCATTGAAAAGCTAGAGAATTGAGGGGAAAGCATTTATTTAAACGCCTTTTTTTTCCTCCTGATAACTATAGTTTCAAGTGTTGAAGCTGTGTAAACTCACAGATATTAAACACTTACTAAAGATAGACTTTGAAGGCGGCACAGATACGCTTTCCAAGTGTTCGTAACTTCTTATTTGTCTTTTTGTGCAGAAACTATACAACACATACATGATTTATGAACATAGTGCACATAAAAAATTCAACTTTTCTCTCCCAAACACAGAGTTGTCATCTTGTCTTGTCCGACTGAAATCACATTGAGAGGACACGCTTCAGTTATTATTTATTTGAGTTTAATGTATGCACGACAACAACAGTGTTGACAGCTCCTGATGTCACATCCTGACACCGTCGCTCGGTGTGAAAGAGTTTCAGATCCCGGTGAATGTGTGGGAGTCTACGGTGCTCAGGAAGCAAAAGTCAAACCTTAAGAACATAGCTTTTGGCCACAGCCTGACACCTGCTGTGATGTGTGTGTGTGTGTGTGTGTGTGTGTGTGTGTGTGTGTGTGTGTGTGTGTGTGTGTGTGTGTGTGTGTGTGTGTGTGTGTGTGTGTGTGTGTGTGTGTGTGTGTGTGTGTGTGTGTGTGTGTGTGTGTGTGTGTGTGTGTGTGTGTGTGTGTGTGTGTGTGTGTGTGAAGGCGTAGCAGCAAAGTGTTCTTTATGGGTTTCTTCCAGATCTCTGTTTCGATCTTGGTGTGAAAAAAAGAAATCAAATCAAAGTCTATTTATATAGCCCAACATCACTAAAAACATTTCAAGATTCAACGGTTTTATTGTCATATGCACAAAGCTACAGTGTCGAAAAGGCAATGAAATTATTCTTACCCTCCAACAATGCAACTAATAAAATACAAAGTAGTGCAAAAAGCCTATATACATGTCAATAGAATATGAGATATGTACAAGAACCGAATATGAAATTAAATAATGTAAATTAAGACAAAATTAAATACGGTTTATTGCGATGATAACTATGAGTATATTGCAAGATGACAACAGGAATGTTTATCGGGGCTTTACAGAATAACAAACATAGATGACAGTGTAACATATAGTTTAAAACCAGCTCTAACTATAGGCTTTATGAAACAGGAAAGGCTTCCACACACTCTGAACATTTTGGACACTGTCTGCCTCCCTAAATGCAGACAATAACAGTTTTTAAAAGCCTCTGCCGGCGGCTGTGTGTCTCCCTGCTGCCTGGTCGTACTTCCCTTCATGTTGGGAGCTGGGAAGAAAACATTTCTGATTGGGCGGCACAGCGAGCTCCGTGTAATGACATGCAAATGTGTCTCTCAGACGGTGAAAATGTGTTTTTAGTCCACTGCCACCTTCACAGCAGGCCCGGGGAAACTCAGCTGGCTTTGATGTTGGAGCTTGTTTTCCACAAGGCGTTCATGTCATGTTGGAAATCTGCGTAGGCTCCAGTGTCACCCACTGAAGTGTTATCTCGAGCAGCAAACATTGCAAGGAAATGTTGGCAAACATGATGCTGAAGGATGATGCTGTATTTTGATCATCTCAATGGAATCAATTTTAATTATGGAAAGCACTTTCTGCAGCAGCGTTTCTATGGAGGACTCGAAAGTCATGGAGAATTGTAAACTGAGTGGGCCTGAACGATTAAGAGAAACGTTGATTTTGATTGATATTGCAATTGTGATTTGATTTGAGGGATTGATCATTTTTTTAAACAAGGGGTCTTATTATGCTTGTTGGGGTTTTCCCTTTCCTGTAGTTAGTTATACCGGTATAGCCAGACTGGGCTCTGAAAAATGAAGAGCTTTTTGAACATTAAAGCATGCAAACATGTCACAGTAGATGCACTAAATGCAAATATCAACATGAAAATAAGCACAATAAGTTATTATTTTCATAATAACTTTGTAGAATTAGCTTCAATCTGCACCTCTTGGACTTCATTCAGATATTTTCACATATTTAGCATTTACCAAATATTACACTTTTATGCTATTTTGATATTACACGAGTCCATATTGCCTCTTTTTTTTATCGATTGATCGTGGAGCCCTCAGACTGACGTTGCATTGGATGAATTTTCTGAAGTGTTTTTTCCCCTATTTTTTATTTCACATGTTTTTTTTGCGGGATTTTGACATCCTTGAGGCCCCATTTACACGGGAACACAAATGAACCGCAAACGAAACCCATACGAACCGAATTCGATATCAAAAAAGTCTTCCGCTCACACGGATACGGCTCAATAAACGTGTCCCTTCATACGAGACCGCTCGACCCGCTGGAGACGCTGTAGTACATATGCCGGGCCTGTAAGTGGCGCTGTACTTCCGCCACAAAATACACCAAAAACAGCGAAGAAGACCTCCCGAGCATGGTTGCCATGGTTGCCCTTCTGTTTATGCCCCGCGGTGGATTCAGCAACATGTAGTTCATGTAATTCTCCATGTCCACTTGTTGCTGATGGTTGTGGTAGAGGAGCTGTAGATTGTGCACTAACATCTGTAGCATGGTCAGCAGCTACTGACCATGCTACAGCAGTGAGCAGCAGAGGTGGGGCTATGGCTTCATCGTTATCAGGAAAATGATCGTATTGGGCATACACACTGCCCCCCAGAGCGTCTGCAGATCTATCCACCTTGGGACGCGTTATCGTTTTAGGGGTCCATTTCCGCGGTTCCGTTACGGCCTCGTGTGAACGAACGGGCTATACGGAAGAGAAAAGTAGCAGATACAACCTGTTTATTTCCCGTGTAAACAGCACCTTAATGTAGATGTCTTTGGCATTTCCGTAAACACACACACACACACACACACACACACACACACAGACAGACAGACACACACACACACACATACAGACACACACACACACACTGTTGGCAGCCTCTTTAAATAGCGGAGAGAGAGGGGGGGTTTACAAATCAGCGGGACTCAGCATGTTGTCAGGGTCCATCATCTGAGAGCCTCTGCAGCGAGGTGATAACCCCGAGCCAACACTTCACACTTAATCATGAGCAAGAGTCTGACCCAGAAGACGAAATGCAAAGAAAGCTAAAATAACTCTGAACAACAAACACACCAAATATTTATGTTGTTCAGAAGGCAAGTCTGATGTGACAAACTCATGAATATTGGAGGATGCCTTCTTAGTTTTAGTTTGAAAAAGAGTCTCTATCTGCTATTTCCTCGCGAGTTGTATTATAGAGAAATATTTCTTTAAATTAAATAAAAGTACAAAAATTTATCCATTTATCCATGTGTCCATTTCCTTTATCCTAAGGCTCCATAGAAGGTTCATAACCCTAAACATTGTAGACATATATAAGAATGACGTCATCCTTTGTTCAACTATACAAAGGCTAATGAGGTATACTTAAGCAATAGCTCACGACAGGCCGTGGTATATGCTCATTATATCACAGCTAAGGAGCGTGGTTCGGCCCGACACGAAGCCCAACGGTATACTGTTTTTCTCAGACGCGGAGGGATACTGACTTGTTGTGAAAAGTAACTTACAATTCTACCCGTGGTATACGCTCAGTATATCACGGCTAAGAACCAATCAGATTGCTTGATTTGACTTGTCAGTTTTATAATTATATGTAATCATTGCATTTCTCAAGAACACCTGGGGAAAAAAGGACAAAAATCTGTAGATACACTATTGTATAAGTTATAAGTATAATTCGTTCCCTGGCAGAAAAGATTCCTCACACATTTATACCCAGAACTTTTCCTGTGTTGTTTAGGGATGTATTAATTGATGGAAGGAGATCAGACCAAAATCAATCATAATCAATTATGATTGCTCTTTGAAGTTGAGTGTTTTGGAAAACAGGGATTTTAGCCTTTGCCGACAATTTACATGCACACAACCTTTTCAACACATTACAGCAAATGGAAACCCCCCACAAAGCATAAAAGGGCCTCTTTAATTGTTTTGCATTGGACTTAAAGCCTCTTACACTCCAAACTGACAACAAAGAACACATTGGGACGCGTCGCCTCACGTCTCTGCGTCTTGGCCATGTGTCGCACTGGAACACACCGCAAAGACTTCAGCCGACGGCCAAGAAGCACGTACGAACTGCGCATGCGTGAGTGGCAATAACTCTCCTTACCAGCAGGCGGCGGTAGTGTGTATTCCTCATTCAAAAGAGGCAACAACCGGAAGACAGACTGCATGATAACCGAGAGAAGAAGAACAGACTGCGTGATATAAACAAACAACAAATAGCGTGTGCGTTCCATTTTCACTCTACAGCGAGAAGCTCACGGGGCTTTCCCGAACCTGTGTCGAGAGCTGGAGTTAAATGAAATCTCAGATTTGTCTTCTTAATAGTTAGTTTGGGTCCCTCACTTCCGTTTCGCTTCTCATGCACTGATTCGCTAGCTGAACAGCCAATCAGAGTGATTTATTTGCCTCCCGATTCAACATGTCGAATCGGCGGTGGAAGGTGTCGGCACGGCCGAAAAGACACGACGGGGCAGTACACACCGATCTGAGTAGGGCGGCACGACGCTCATCGACGGCCCGACATCTATCGACATCTATCGACGCCGAAAATCGGCTCGGTGTGTAAGGACCTTAAGAGCTTCAACTTGTATTTCTTCATACTGAAAGCAACATGTAAATGTAACACCATGGGTTTAAAAGGTGCAAATAAGCCTGCAGTCATTAATCCATATTCATTATTTACCACTTTACAGAAAATACGAGTGTTACATGCAGTGTTTGGGGCATTTGAACTATTCTATATATTATATTCTGAGCCAGGGGAAGAGGTTAAAGAAACAGAGTCTTCTTCTTCATGTGCTGCTGTACAAAGTGCACCCATCATGTAACATCACTTTCAAGACATGTGTTATATAATTTATACTTCTTCATACATGATTTAAACCCTAGCTATAACAGAGGGGCAAGTGAGGGTCAATCTGATTTGAGAACTGTCCCCAAACACTCTGGGTTTGATCCTTTGCATAAGAGAAACTTTAACTCAGATACTTTAAAGGGGACCTATCATGCAAAATGCACTTTTTGATGTCTTTTCTACATAAACATGTGTCCCCGGTGTGTCAGGGAACTCACGCAGCGTCAGAGAATAAAACCCTCTCTCTTTTCCTCCGTACCCAAATCTCTAAAAACGGGGGAACAACGGAGCTGATCCAGATTTGCGTCCGATACAACGTGATATCTGAAATGTGGACCCACGGCCCAATCAGAAACGCTGCCATCAGAAACAATGCCCGACTGTTTTGGACGTAATATGGTCGGTGTTTACATTAGCATCGCTAACACTCAGAGCTAACCTGTACTGGAGAGCATGTGTGTGAAGAAGCAGGAAGTAAAAAGGAACTCACCTTGTGGTATAACCGGCAAGAGAGAAAGCCTTTGAGCTCCAGACTGTTTCAGAGAGAATCCTTGATAATCCATGATATGGCGTTTCATCACGGCAGCATTTAGTTTAGACAGTAGCTGCCGGGTCCCGCATGAGCTCAGACCCCTCCTTTTTTATTTTTTTTAAAGCTTTATACCCAAATCAGCACTTTTGAAACAGGAAGTGAAATAGAGGGATATGAGGCATGGCTAGAATGGGTGATCTGTTTGGTATTTTGAGCAAAACACTTCATAGACATGTTTTTTATATTTTTCTATATATCTGAGACCTATGCTATTGCCTAAAAATAGCCTGATAGGTGACCTTTAAATCAACGCTTTCTAAATTGATAAAGATGACGAGTTTGTCCCATCTTCATCTCCTGTTTGAGTTCTTACAGCCAGGAGTTATTAACTTGCTCTGAGTATTTTTGTGATGCAGATAATGAGGTTCACTTATTTCAAAAGGCACTGTTTGTACCAAATAGCCAATTTCATGCAACATGGGCAAAGCTAGATGGATGTGTTGTGTTTACTGGTTATGATTAAAGTATTGATTGCTGTGGGGGGAATGAGGGTGTTGCAATGATTAAAAAAATCATAAGATCATAATGTAACGTGCAACAAATGTGTTTCCAATACATAAAAGGAAAGGAAACTGATGTGTAAACATCGTGGATATTATGAAATAATATTGCTGCAATTATATGAACACCAAGTATCGCCAAATGTCAGTTCTTACTTCTTAGAAACCAAATAAATAGCTACATTTGCTACTTTTGAGATAGTTCTTGTAATATTTGTATCAGCACAACAAGAAAAAACAACCTTCTTAAAGCTCAGGAAATTAATTCAGTCATTCTATTCTAAAGGAAATGTGGAAATCACCAAACGTGGAGATGTTAGCAGCTCACAATGTGTCCACAGAGCTAGATACTCACACACAGAGACAGCTTTAAAGTAGATTAGGAAACAAACATGTGTTCTTGTCCTAAAACAACAAACTCTAATGAGCAGGACATTAACATTAGAGCATTAACATGGTGTCTCTCCTGCTGAGGCAGATATCAAATCTAAATTGATCACCAATTAGCCTTCTTTTCAGAGAGACACTCAAAGCTCCTGCTGGGTGATGGACTGCGGGTGAATCCTGCGACATCAATCCAATGAATAATTTCAGCACTCTTAATACCCAGTCGTAAATTGAATTCATTATTGATAACTATCATCAGATAATGCAAGTTAAAGAGGCCGACTTCAGTGGGCAAACGCCCTGGAAATGCTACAAACATTCATTATATGTTTGATGTGATAAATGATCAGTGGATGCTCTGTGAATAGAAGTGCCTTGAGAACAGTTCTCTGCTAATTCAACACTTCCCCACTGTGCAGTTATTTTTTATTACTTGTCTCATTTGTTTTGACTTAGACAGGCAATCGAGTTTAGAAATAACACCGTTGCAATAATGGAGGCTATTTTAAAATGGCCACAGGGTCCAGTGAAGGTGTTTTTTTCTTTTTTTACACGTCTAGACTTGATAGCCTGAAAAAAGTCAGATGGGACTGATGTGAAGTTTAGTTACTATGGCAACCAATAAAGGGAAGGATTCATCAATTTGAAACCAGAAAAAAAAGTTAGTTTCAAACTCAACTCATGGGATGGGACCATCAAAAGAGATGTTTTAAAAATGGAAAATTGTTTATTCACTTTGTGTTTTGTTGTTGTTTATCTTACTGTTATCTATGATGAAGTTCTGAGTCTCTGCAGGGATCCACAGCCGCTTCGCTGCATGGTCATGATTGTCATTTTCTATTGATCTGCGTTGATGTATCCCAGTGTGAACTTCCCCACTGGCCAAATAACAACAGATTTATAATGTATGCTATTGTGACAATTAGTCTTTCATTCTACCAGGACCAATGGAGACTTTTCTATGTTTACGCATAAATCTATAGTTACTTTTCTATTATAATTTCCCTTTGTGCCATCTGGCCTTGATAATGATTCAATCATGTGTTTCCATCTGGACGAAGAACCAGTGCTTGTGAGTTTTTGAGAACGAAGAAGGAAGCACCCTCTCTACAAAAATGTAATTAAAATACATGCTCTGACTATATAGGCCTTGTTTGTATGTCGCTGTCTTCTTTAGCGAGTGTAGCTAACTGAGGTGTTGTGATGAGACCAGATGAGATCTCTAGATTGTAAGATTGATAACAGGTGGTTGTTTATGGGGCAAAATGGCATCCCTTATATATGATCAAAATTCATTTTACGCAATAAATACGTTTGAAAACTACTGAACTAACGCTGGAACCAAACATCAGCTGTCTGGTAAAGCATTTAGTGGAAAGAGGTCAAGGCATCGACCAGAAGTCAGTGGGTGGTCGAAGAAAGATCAAGGAAGCCATTAGTCTTCTTAATATGTTATGGATGTAACACACCAAATGTGAAGTTGCATACAGTAAAAGCCTGTCCATGAACTTTGGAGCTCTTGTTGCAACCCTTACTGAAATACCCCCGAGAGATAGTACTTGCACAACTTGGAAGTATACAAGGGGTCTTTCCTTAAAGGTCCCATGTCATGGCCATTTCTACTGATCATGTTTCCATTGTTGAGGTCTACTAGAATAGATTTAAATTGTGCAATTTTCCAAAATCACATTGGTTTCTCATTCAGCATCTCTGTATAGTATGTGTATTCACTCTCTGTCCAGACATGGCTTGTTGGAGCTCCTGCCACCCACCCCTCCCTGTGAGCCCAGTGTGCTCTGATTGGTCGGCTCGTTACGAGGCTCGTTGCGAGGCTCGTTACGAAAAACTCAAAAAGCCCAATTTCTAGAAGTGCAACTGCCAAAATAAACCTCTTCTGGCAGTTGGCATGAGAAGAATAGCTTCACACATTGTTTTGGCGTAGACAAGTGTGTGTGTGTGTGTGTGTGTGTGTGTGTGTGTGTGTGTGTGTGTGTGTGTGTGTGTGTGTGTGTGTGTGTGTGTGTGTGTGTGTGTGTGTGTGTGTGTGTGTGTGTGTGTGTGTGTGTGGTGTTGTTCTCACGAGACTAGACCACATTTCATCACCAACAAAGTCCTCGTTTAGACGTTTTCTGCTGATGGTTGCTGACACTGCCTCAGACACAAATCTGGACTCGCTCATATGTGCGAAATTGAGTCGAAGTGTGATGACTGGAAAGACTGTGGCGTATGTTTTTGAATGACAAGCTCTGTGTAAGTGAGACTGGCTTTGGCAACACTTTGGTATGTGACTGAGCCATGGTTGGTTACTCTTGTATCTTTTTTTGGCAGCGTTTCTACATCAAATGGTCAAAGTTTTTTCAAACTAGCGTATGAATTATTAATCCGTACCCACGAGAGATGATGAAGGTAGAGCTGCCTCGATATCGACCTGAAGCGCAGAGAGTCTGTAAATGCTGAGATTTTAGGTAAACGTTCACAGTAGACCTATCCAAACATCACATTTGTATTCCTCGCCGCCTCTAAAATGCAGGATTTTGGCTGTATTTTCAAATACCCTCATCAAACACATTGAGATGATGTGCAACGTTTTACTTCAATTAAAACAGGCATTGTTGCCATGGGATTTCCAGCCCTCAGTTACATTTTGTATGATTGACATTTCCATCAATGTCAGTTACAGCAATACCAGGAAAATGGACTTCACAAAACAGACTTAATAACAACCTTTTACTCTGCTAAAAGCACAGGAACGGACCTTATGTGACCTCTTTTAGTGCACACATATTCTCATGTTTACTTTGTTGAGCACAGACTGAGAGGGATGACTCACCTGCACTTTCTTCTTTCTCCATGGTTATGAAAATCAATGTGACCTGTGTGATAGAAAAGCTTTTGCTAAATGAAGGAACAGTTCTCTTCTTAGAACCTTGTCTACCAAGAATGACGTTCCCGTTCAACTGAACTGCATTACTAATTCAATGAAACAAACTATCCAACTGTTTAAGGTCGCAGTTTCAAACGTACATTTAGCATTGTGAATAAAAACGTAAGAAAATCAAATCACACAAAATGACTTGTTCAGACAACAAATCTACTTGGTTATGTCTGATATCATGCTTCGGCTTGAAATATGAACGTATTTAAAATGAATCCAAACAAATAGGAATGTGAGAGGTAAATGTGGGAAACCAGTTTAAAAACACAATGTTGTTGGATCGACAGAAGAGACTGTGGTTCTTTGATTTTCTCCATCGACTTCATTTGATGTAAAATGCAAAGGCTTGCTGTCTCATGATTGATAAATCAATGCAGGGAATTGTGTTTCGAGACAGTAAAGGAGCCCCAAAGCACTGACACAAATCACTGAGAACTGCTTTGAAGCTGTATTAGTTAGAGTAATTGGCAATTCATTCAATCCAAGACAAATTAAGTGCTTGATAATTATGGGGTCCTTCTCGCAATATATATTTAAAACCTCACCGGTCAAAGTGTTTCCTTTTATTGTTGCTTTAAACCTTTAAATGCAGAGTATTTTTAAACCATATTGTGTGCAAACTGGAAGATCTTGTCTCTCTTTTCAGTGGGGCAATATACTCTCAGGATTATTCAGGAAACAGAAATAACTTTCCAGAATAAGCCTTCAGTAATTGAGTTTTATATTAAAAACTTCACCATCACAGTGGAGAACTTCATTACTCACCAGATATAGTCCAAAGATGAATCCAATATCCAATCTATATCCACCATTTTAATATGCTTCATTTGGAGTGAATTATATTAGCATAATGATGGTTATTACAGGATTCTTTCTTGATCCACGAGAACATCACATTTTATCTTGTTTCCCTTTCTTTCCCAAGACATTTGATCAAATGAATCCAGCGCTATTAATAAACCAGATATGGTACGTTGAAGTGCTTTAACAGAAGAAGCCATCTGTGAATATGAGATTTGAAAAAAAAACTTTAGAGCAATCAAAGTAGATTCATGTTAGAAAAAAGGAAAAGCAAAGAAGTATATTATGGCTAGCTCAAGGCTTAAGGGTATTTCTGATGGAAAGTGACTGATGACAGAAATACTACAAGTAGAAATGGGTCCTTGGGTGAACTGAAGAGTCACGGATTTTCTCAGCATTTTATGATCAATATGTAAGAAGTTTTACGATTAATGTATCCTCCATTGAGAAGCCTCTCTGGTACAGGAAGTGCCATCAGCGTCCAAAGTGCCATGACCACTTCCACCATTGTCATAGCATTGATTTTGGCATAGGGTACTAGCTGATCCCGAAAATCCTTGTTATTGCTGACTTTATGAGAATACTTATAATGCAAGAAAGGGACTCAAATCCATTCCAGGCAGTCTATTAAAAATGAAAACCCTGCCAAAGATTACTGAGCATGAAACGCAGACACACCGAATGATTAGCTTAGTTTCCACAAATGGGAAATATTATGTAACTCTACACATGTTTCTCATTATGATGGATTTACAGACTAGAAGTAATTTTCTTCTTCTTCTGTCATGATCCAAACTGTTTCAAATGGTGTTTATATGTATTTAGTATTTTAGATGTTCATGTCGTTAATGTTTTTCATAGATTTGTATCAATTGGTAGACCTGTGTTTAAGTTTGTACTGTATTCAATTATTACTATTTTGTATAGGCCTATTCGGTACTTTTTTTCCTAAATTTCTGTATCTAACTTTGTTTCAGTTAATAAAGTAGAACAAATTAGTGAGAAACAAAAACAAACAAATAAACTGATGAATGAATAAAGCTTAAAAAAGAGGTCTGTATTAAGACACAAATGAGCAACAAACAAGAAACTTTGGAGCAGTAAACTACATTACCCTAACTAAATGCGAGCGCACATTACTACGGCAAGCGGGAGGAGGAAATTAAACCTTCGCGTTTCGGTTTTGAATCCGTTTGCTGCTTAGGCATCAGTAAAGCAAGTCGGAAAAGTTTCGTAAAAGTCTTAGTTTGTCGTGAGTAAAACCTGTTAGTGTTTTACAGCCGTGAATCTTCAGTGAAAGTCATTCATACGGTCCACTCAGGCGGAAACGTTAGCCATGTAGTTAACTTAGCCGCAAAGCTAAAAACAACTGTGGCTAACTGTACAGCTAGCTAGCTCTTTACTTTCTTATTTCTTTTTTTAGCTGGGTGTTATTTTCTAACAGCAGACAATGCAACACCATGGTAGTTTTGAGAGAAGGGATGTGTCCTGGACTGGATGCGGATTTAGTGCGTGACCTGCGTGCTGCAGACATTAAAACAGGTGAGTGTTTGAAGATGCTTCATTTGAAATATAAACTACAACAGCAAGAACAAGCATGGCTTCTTGTCAGAGGTGGAAAGTAACTAAGTATGTTTACTCAAGTACTTGTACTTTACTTGAGTATGTCCATGTTATGCTACTTTGTACTTCTATTCCACTACAGTTCAGATGTAAATGGTGTACTTGTACTCCACTACATGTATTTAATACCTTTAGTTACTTTACAGATGTGGATGAATGATGTGAAATCTAATCAAGTGTTAAATCAGACTTTAGTTCCACCTGGAGTAAATCCACAAGCTACCCTGCAGTCTACAAAGTCATTCAAACTAGCTGCACCTTTACCAACTTTGAGAACACTTTCATGATCAATCATTATAAAACATATCATATATATTATTCTGAAATGGACCAATCTGCACAATCACTACTTTTACTGTCGCTACTTTCACTATATTTTGATGATAATACTTGTGTACTTATACTTGAGTAACATCTTGATTGACTGTGATTCTTGTCTCCTCAGTGGAGGACGTGGTCTCTTCTGACATCGAGGATCTGGCTCAGAGATGCTCTGTGTCGTATAAGGTATTTATCATAGACTGGTATTTATACACATGTTGCTCATTTACTTTCACAGGACCCTAAAAACGTTGCATATGATTAAGCAACAAGTGGAAGAAGTACTTAACCTAAGTAAAAGTAGAAATACTATGGTCATAAAAAACTCCTTAACGAGTCAAAGTCCTGAATTGAAAATGTTAATTGAGAAAAAATGTATGAAATATCATCCGCAAAAATCAATGTTTTGCTATCAAAACATTGATTTTAATTTCTAACAGTGTCCACTGACCCCTCACACACACACACACACACACACACACACACACACACACACACACACACACACACACACACACACGTTGAGCTCTGCCTAAATGAAGACCCTTTAACCAAACATATTTCCTCATTGTTACATATGACGGTTTATCATTGAAGACAGTAACATTATTCCCGTGTAATGAATCAAATCATATAGCTTTCTTTTGCTGTGCTTGAAATAAATGAAATGAAAACAAAAGCCCACCCACACTCTAAACTTTATTTAGTCCCTGACATCATATTCATCTTTCACCCACACGCAGCTCGAGTTTCTCATTGTGTAACTGGTTTATATTAGGTTAGCTAACGTTATAAAAGCAGTAATGTAAGCAGATCTCCGTATGTGGAGAAAGTTCATATTTTTTTTAAGTCGGGCAAATTAGTTTCTGTGTATTTAATTGTATTTTTCCAGTCAGTAATTACAGTGCTCTCCTGTAGATAATGCTGCATTGCAAGTGTTAGAGCTATAGAGTACGTATTGGGCAATATTAAAGGGTCTAGCCATCAGGAAAGCAGAACTTAAAATCTCCTAACTGGATCTACAAAGTCCTTCATAATCAGATTGAACCCAAAGAGAGGCTATCTATAAGTTTTAAATCATTTTGAGAGCAGATATCATGAAATAATTTCTTCCTAACTCACTCCTGACCTTATGAGCAGATGGCATGGGAAACACATTCTGGGTTAGATCATAAATACGGCTTTCCACCAAAGAGATATAAGAGCGCAAATAATGAGGAACGTGACCCACAAGGTCATTGTTGATAAAAGGGAATAATTGGGTAGGTGGTGAGGGCAGGGAAGTGAACCCTTGTTGGTAAAAAGATGAGTGAGAGTCCATTTTGTAAAACATCCACCATGGTCAGACCAAGGTTGAATGTAGTGGCTGGCATTTTAAGAGTTATGGCATTCAAACATGTTGGGGGCACTTATTTTACAATCTTAAAATAGTAATAACTGAATACGTTTGTTTTTTTCATGTGAAATTACAGTTCAATTCATGCACTACAATAGAAAGGCCTGAACTGGTACTTGAATACTTGATTTTTAAGTCTTTTACGTGTTTTTAGAGCATTCTTAAACTGGTTTCTTGGGATTTCTTCTTGCTTTGTCCCCTTAATTTCCGGCCATGGCTGCACGATATGGCATTTTATTTAATTGCATGTTTTTAAGTTTCCATATCTTATTTTTCTCCTGTATAGGGTCCTGCAGTTTATGGATATTATATGAGCCTATCTATAGATATTAGGGATGCTGCGATCGATCAGCCGCCAATCGATACTCACTCTCTGAGAGAGAGAGAGAGAGAGAGAGAGAGAGAGAGAGAGAGAGAGAGAGAGAGAGAGAGAGAGAGAGAGAGAGAGAGAGAGAGAGAGAGAGAGAGAGAGAGAGAGAGAGAGAGAGCTAAAGTGATTTACAAAAATGAAAGACATAAAAAAGCTAAGATAATAAAACATGAATAACACAGGTACATGAATAAAAGTTACAGTGCAGTGTAAGATGTGAATAGTTCAATTAAAAGCAGCGGCAAAAAGAAGCACATCCTTGCTCCTAAAACCACCTTGATGGAAGTGTCCAAAGATATCCTCACGTAATAAGAGAACGTTTTTTTCCATCATTATATTTTCTGTCCGTGCCTGCAGCAGGTTCAGAGTCCTGCGGGTGGCTGAGCTGCACGGGTTGTTCTGCCTGAAGGCTTCCCCTGAGCTGATACCCAGCATCCCTCTGGACCACACACACACACACACACACACACACACACACACACACACACACACACACACACACACACACACACACACACACACACACACACACACACACACACACACACACACACACACACACACACACACACACACACACACACTTGTCTACGCCAAAACAATGTGTGAAGCTATTCTTCTCATGCCAACTGCCAGAAGAGGTTTATTTTGGCAGTTGCACTTCTAGAAATTGGGCTTTTATCAGAGTTTTTTTTTTTTTAAATAGTGCTGTTCAGAAAGCCATGTTGGCCTGCTGAAGGTTATGTGGTAATGCCTTGAACCCTTTTTGGGAGATTCCTCTAGAAATCATTCTTCATAACTCAATCTAGGTGTAATATTACAATAACTGTAAGTGTTAAAGGTCCCATGTCATGCTTTTCCGGTTATTACCCGTCCCCTTGTGTTATGAAGGTTGTTCTGCATGTAAACGGTCTGCAGAGTCACAAACCCTCAAAGTACACCCTGTAGCGAGTAAAACTCTAACACAGAAAAGACCTGTCTAAGTACTTAACCTAAGTAAAAGTAGAAATACTATGGTCATAAAAAACTCCTTAACGAGTCAAAGTCCTGAATTGAAAATGTTAATTGAGAAAAAATGTATGAAATATCATCAGCAAAAATCAATGTTTTGCTATCAAAACATTGATTTTAATTTCTAACAGTGTCCACTGACCCCTCACACACACACACACACACACACACACACACACACAGACACAGACAGAGGTCAACGCTAGGTCACCTGCACGGAGCATTCATTTGACTACAGCAGCTCAATTAAAACTGCCATGTAAAAACAGACCCATATTATGAGAACTTTTCCCAAATTAGGGCGCCAACATTTCCACTAATTGAGACCCAACCGATTTGACTCATTTTCCTTAAATACATTTTTGCTGTTGGACATAAAGTCTGGGAGGAAATCCTCTCTAATCACATTGTAAGCTTGCTAAACAGCTCTAAGTGCTTCTCTTTCTACAGAAACAGGATTGCAAATTTGATTTCCTTCCTCCCTGTGGATCTGTTTTCATGAAAAGCATCACTACCCAGACTCTTTATGAACACTGAGTGTTTCCATGCAGTAGACCAGGGGTGGGGAACCTTTTTCCTCTCAAGGGCCATTTCAATTTGTTCAACATCCTCCGAGGGCCGTACAAATGATTGACTGCTTAAAAATACTAAAATCACAGCCCATTCATTTCGCCTTTCTTTCATGCTGTGCAAAGAAAAAGCAACCTCTTAATCCAGATATCTTGGAGGCCGGAGGTTCCCCACCCCTGCAGTAGACAGATGTAATCTTGTATTATCCAATGGGATGTCTGCAGTGTGTGAGGTGGAAACATCACAGAAGCTTAAAAAGGCGATCTTTAGATTAGAAGATCACATATTTATTTATACAAACACAAATACTGATTGGTCCTTTTCCCTATTATTGTAGAGGGAAGTAATACTAATTATACTAATCCTAACACTAACACATTTGGTTTGAACAACACCTTTGATGGCACTCATGGTCCCCTCACATCACACAAGATAAGCAAATTAGCATTACATTAGCATCAAAGCAGGGAAAGCACAAGTTCTAAAACATCAATGAAATCCAAACTAAAACATACAATAATCAACAAATCACTAGTACTAAAACATCAATAAAATCAACGATCAAACATATTATTAGCAACAAATCCCAAGTGGTAAAACGTCAGTTAAATGAACAATAAAACATGAAATAAGCAAGAAATGACAATGACTTAAACCTCAACATGTGTGAAATAAATAACATTCAATGCATAAAGCGACAACAAACAATAAACACCAAATCATGAGAAATGTATTTTAAAATAAAACACACAATAAGCAACACATCTTAAATACTAAACTGTCAATAGAACAACAACAAAACAAACAAATCACAAGTATTAAAACAAATAAAATCAACAAGTAATCATAAAATAAGCAAGCAAGCATTACTAAACGTCTACATAATCAACATTAATATGTGAAACAAATAACGTACAATGCATAAAGCAACAACAAACAATAACCAACAAATCTTAAGTACTTAACTCAAAACAAACAATAAGCAACAAAGTACTAGTAGTAACAAATCTATTAAATCAACAATAAGACATATAATAAGCAAAAGGACTATGACATCAATGAAATCAACAAAGAAACGTACAACAATCAACAAAGCACAAGTAGTAAAGCATCAATGAGATCAACAAAGAAACGTACAACAATCAACAAAGCATCAATGAGATCAACAAAGAAAGAAATCAACAAATCACAAGTAGTAAAGCATCAATGAGATCAACAAAGAAACGTACAACAATCAACAAAGCATCAATGAGATCAACAAAGAAACATACAACAATCAACAAAGCACAAGTAGTAAAGCATCAATGAGATCAACAAAGAAACGTACAACAATCAACAAAGCACAAGTAGTAAAGCATCCATGAGATCAACAAAGAAACGTACAACAATCAACAAAGCATCAATGAGATCAACAAAGAAACGTACAACAATCAACAAATCACAAGTAGTAAAGCATCGATGAGATCAACAAAGAAACGTACAACAATCAACAAAGCACAAGTAGTAAAGCATCAATGAGATCAACAAAGAAACGTACAACAATCAACAAAGCATCAATGAGATCAACAAAGAAACGTACAACAATCAACAAAGCACAAGTAGTAAAGCATCCATGAGATCAACAAAGAAACGTACAACAATCAACAAAGCACAAGTAGTAAAGCATTAATGAGATCGACAAAGAAACGTACAACAATCAACAAAGCATCAATGAGATCAACAAAGAAACGTACAACAATCAACAAATCACAAGTAGTAAAGCATCGATGAGATCAACAAAGAAACGTACAACAATCAACAAAGCACAAGTAGTAAAGCATCAATGAGATCAACAAAGAAACGTACAACAATCAACAAAGCATCAATGAGATCAACAAAGAAACGTACAACAATCAACAAAGCACAAGTAGTAAAGCATCCATGAGATCAACAAAGAAACGTACAACAATCAACAAAGCACAAGTAGTAAAGCATCAATGAGATCAACAAAGAAACGTACAACAATAAACAAAGCACAAGTAGTAAAGCATCAATGAGATCAACAAAGAAACGTACAACAATCAACAAAGCACAAGTAGTAAAGCATCAATGAGATCAACAAAGAAACGTACAACAATCAACAAAGCATCAATGAGATCAACAAAGAAACGTACAACAATCAACATAGCACAAGTAGTAAAGCATCAATGAGATCAACAAAGAAACGTACAACAATCAACAAAGCATCAATGAGATCAACAAAGAAACATACAACAATCAACAAAGCACAAGTAGTAAAGCATCAATGAGATCAACAAAGAAACGTACAACAATCAACAAAGCATCAATGAGATCAACAAATAAACGTACAACAATCAACAAAGCACAAGTAGTAAAGCATCCATGAGATCAACAAAGAAACGTACAACAATCAACAAAGCACAAGTAGTAAAGCATCCATGAGATCAACAAAGAAACGTACAACAATCAACAAAGCATCAATGAGATCAACAAAGAAACGTACAACAATCAACAAAGCACAAGTAGTAAAGCATCAATGAGATCAACAAAGAAACGTACAACAATCAACAAAGCATCAATGAGATCAACAAAGAAACGTACAACAATCAACAAATCACAAGTAGTAAAGCATCAATGAGATCAACAAAGAAACGTACAACAAAGCATCAATGAGATCAACAAAGAAACGTACAACAAAGCACAAGTAGTAAAGCATCGATGAGATCAACAAAGAAATGTACAACAATCAACAAAGCATCAATGAGATCAACAAAGAAACGTACAACAATCAACAAAGCATCAATGAGATCAACAAAGAAACGTACAACAATCAACAAATCACAAGTAGTAAAGCATCAATGAGATCAACAAAGAAACGTACAACAATCAACAAAGCATCAATGAGATCAACAAAGAAACGTACAACAATCAACAAAGCACAAGTAGTAAAGCATCGATGAGATCAACAAAGAAACGTACAACAATCAACAAAGCACAAGTAGTAAAGCATCGATGAGATCAACAAAGAAACGTACAACAATCAACAAAGCACAAGTAGTAAAGCATCAATGAGATCAACAAGAGCATGCTTTGTAAGCAACGAAAGTGTAAACCCATCAATTACGAGTTGGAAAGTTGTATAACATGCAGTGAGTAAGGCAGTGTAAAATCATGTGTTTTAATTCTGTATACAGAACCGCAGCAGTGGTAGAGTCAACACCATCAACTCAGTATTAGATGTGGAGGCAAAGGGTCAATTTCAACATCGCTTTAACACTGCAGCTCCATATGATGCGAGTGGGTTGGCCTATATTTAATTTCATTGAATACATTCATCTAGGCGCCCTCGAGTGCAGAATGAACCATCAACATATATAGTAACATTCCACCGGAGGAGAGGGTTTTCCTGGCAGATACCAAGAGATGGCCGAATAATGAAGACAGGGACAGAATTTAGAAGTTGGAAAATGTATTATCGCGGCCTGAGATGTGGAAAACTCCAGAAGCCTCTCAGCGTCAGTGTGTGAGCTGATTGATTGGTCAGTGAAACATCCAATTACGTAATGAGGACTACTTTTTCTCTCCTGTGGTATCACAGAGTGGGATCGAGGGGTTTAGTCTTCTCACCTTTTTAATATGAAAACAGCGAGTAGTGTGTGATTTGGTGGGAAGCTTTTTATTCATTAGCTGGAGTGCCTCGTTGAAGAAATTAGATTTCCTGCCAATTGTATGAAAAGATGAATTTCTTAGCGATTCAGGTGTTGAAACAAGAATCAATGAGCTCCTTAATGACGGAGAAATAACTATTTTTCTTCTGCTTTAGGGACATTGTCTTTGTTGTCCTAATAGGAGGTTCGGATCAATGTCGGCTCTGATAACGATCCATCTGCATTATCTCGATTCCATTATAATTTACGACATGATGGCTTATTGTTTATGTGTCTGTTCCCATAGTCTGTGGGTGCTAATAGTGAAATAAAGGCAAGAGGCTTTGTGTGTCTCAACTGAAATGTGATTACTTTAATTGGGTAAGCAATGTGACGGTTAATATGCTTGTGTTGAGAGATGAGTAAACTCATTTGCCAATTAAAATGTCTTGATGGCAAGCAATATGCACGGTTGGGAGGTGTTAGATTTAAATATACGGACGCTGGAGAAAGCCTTCGATAGGCTGTTGGCTTCAATCTCAACACAATAACAACACTTCAAACTAATCTAAATGTTTCTTCCATTATATTTCAAAGTAATCACCAGAATCAAATCACTTTTAGGTTATCAAACTAAAAAGATCTAATGTTTGCTTGGTCCATTTGCTCAAACATTAGGACTTTCTGCTTTTGTTTGGTTTTAAATTCTTGTATTATTTGTTGACTCCCCCTTGAGTTCTGGAAACTTGTGATGGACACGTTGTTTTAAAACATTGTTTTCCAATTTTTCTTTAGTATCAGTTAAAATGTATGTTAACTCAGTGGTTCTCAACTGGTAGAACCCGTTTCTAGTGGGTCGCAGATGTATGAGAGAAGAAAAAAATTGAAACATTTTTTTTTCTTTTGTGGAAAAAAGTCAAACTTTTATTTTGAAGGCCCGATTTTCTAACTCTGTGCGTGCAGTAGGCGTTGGACTGGAAGTACCCGAGACCATAAACGTTTTTGAAAACTTTTGTCACGTAGTGATCATCTTCTCAATAACACGTAATGAAATATGACCCCTGGTTTGATGATTGACAGGTCACAGAACAATGGGAGCTATCTACCCTTACCCACAATTTAAAGTAATTCACACAGACCCTCTCCTCTTTGCTCTTCTCTCTGTGAGGAGCAGCAAGCTGTCAGAACAAAGTGAAAAACAAACAATGGCATAAAATATTATTAATATGTCCGGTAGCAATAGATTTATTTATGTTCTTCTCAGAGTGTACCAGAATGCGTAGTTATATGTTAGTATTTCTAAAAATCTCCTGGGGGAGAATCCCCCCAGACCCCCTTCTGAGGTTGGGTTTGCAGCATGTGTGCCTTTTTATGTTATACAGTTCAGCTTTGATTCCATCATCTCATAAACCTTATTTAAAAGCATACTTTAGTTCTGTGAAGGGATATAAGGGATATATGCACTGTACTTCACTTTAATTCATATTGTATGCTGAAAAGTGTATATATTACAGCACCATTTTTTGTTGAATAGATTTGAGTGGTTCAAAATTTCGGTTCGCGATTTATTGACAAATTTAAAAAGTGGGTCCCGAGGCCTGACCAGTTGAGATCCACTGGCCTAGAGTTTTCTGCATCGTTTTGAGTCAGGATGTGTCTGATGTTTAGTTTTTTTATATTGTGGAGATGAAAGAAGGCAGTCCGTGAAACGTGCTTATGTGAGATGAGACAAATCTTCGTCAAATATTATGCCATACTACTTATACTCCCACTCCACTGCTTGTATCTGTTATTTAGTACCAGTTAATGCAATACACATATTACAAAACATGATTGATCATCCATTGTCCATAAAAGTACGGAGGAAACCAAGATAATCACTCCAGCATTTTCTATTATATTATATATTTTCTAAGTAAAATATGTGGCAATCTTTCCCAAAAATGTTCCATTTGTAATCAAATGATTAGGGTAGTTAGTTAAAAAATGTCTGGTCAATCAATCACAGCTGCCAATACTTAAGATCATTTTACAGTAACATGAAAAACAATATTAATTAGTCTTTATTTATACATTTTACTAAACCTAAATATGCTTACAGCCCTTTTTAAATATTAACAAAAGATTACTAATTGATAAAGAAAATAATTGGTAATCCCACGGCTATCCTGAACTTACACGTTTTTTACCTAAAAGTGCCGTTATAGAGCCTTTACGGCCCGTCCACACAGCGGCGTGCGTTGAAGCTTCCAACGCTTCTGCCCATTCACTTTGAATGGGGTGACGTCACTTTTAGCCGAACTGCATTTTGGGAAGCGACGTGGAGCGTTGCTGGCGTTGCTCGCTTCAAAAGTTGAGCAATGTTCAACTTTTGACGCCTCGATGGAAGCGTCAGCCAATCGAATCATATGCCAGTACAAGCTCTAGCCAATCAAACTGCGTGCTTGTGTGTCTGGGGCGGGAGATTCATGTGATTGGTTGTTGGTCGAGTGTCAGACACGCCCGCCGGCAAGCGTCAACGCACGCCGCTGTGTGGACGGGCCGTTAAGTTCTATCCCTGACTAGTTTCAATCTTTTTTGTTGCTGATTAAACCTCTGTAAATGACCTGCTGGTGTTATTTAAATGCAAAGTTGCCTACCGTAGCTCCAGCAATCAAATATGAACCAAGTGATGAAATGGGAAGTCATGGAAAGAGCAAAAAGACAACATTTCACCTCATGCTTTTAGATTGTAATCATAATCGCATAATTGGGCGGAAATCGACCCAATCTGGCCCCCCTTCATGCAGTTTGATCCTCACACGCTGTATTTTCTGTATTTCAGGCTCTGTTTGCTATCCGTCGAGTTCTTCTGGCTCAACATGCAGCGTTCCCCGTGTCAGGAGCCGATCTTTACGAAGAACTGTTGAGCTCCACAGCCATCATCTCCACTGGAAACCCCAGGTACAGAAAACTGTGTACACAGAGCAGAGTTCACTTTGTCTAGAGGAGAGGCACAAAATACTAATTTCAACCTGAAAATGAGCAGAATAGATTCAAGATTCAAGTTAAATGTGTGTATTTATACTTCTGCAAAGACCATGTGTTGACAAACGTACACCAAATTTCGAGGTCCAAGTTTATACAAATAAAACGTTTTAATGCAACTGTACCTTTGGCTTTCTTCTCTGCAAGTTTTAAACACATTACAAGTATTTTAAATGATAGAGTAAAGTGTTATAGTCAATACATATTAAGTGCTAACACCTAAATAAATATCATACATTTTGCCACTGTTGTTATCTTAGATCTATTTTTCTTGTCACTTTATCTTTCAGTGTAACTGTCACGTTGCATGTAAGTTTCGTTTTGTTGTTGTTATAGCACCTCCTAAAGGCAACTGGTGTGATTGCAGCCTTTTCATGCTATTTTTGGATGTAGGGTTGCGTTCCGATAATCCAAAAATCAGCTCCTAAGTTCTAACCCTATCTCCTATTCCTTGACCTCTGAGTGAAAGGTCACGGGGTTAAGGGATAGTGGATAGGAGAATTCAAAAGGACTTAGGAGAAGAGACTGCGGTACTTTAGAGAATCCGAATGCACTTTCACTATCCGACGTGTTTATGATGCGCCAGCGGACGTCATGAATGTGCGTCTGCTGCTGTGGGGAAACTATGGAAACTACAGTTTTCTATACAGCGGACTACAACATGGATGTTCAATAAGAACGAGGGACTACTGTAAACTCATCTAGAGACTCTGCACCTGCTCTGATGCTGTTGCTTTATGCTTTATGAACGTGGACAACAGAGAAACATATTCTTCAGGACCAAAGTTGGAATTGAAATAAAAAAGGAAAGTGAAACTTATGCTCGTCACCCTCTCCCTCCGGTCCACATTAATAAAAATGATCCCAATACGTATGATTGTATGAACTATGAAAATATCTTAAAATCAATACAAATGTATTTATTATAAACGTTAGTCCTTAACATCTATCATGTGTATATCACCATTCAAACATCTTTTAAAAGTTGAACAAACACCACACAGCTCAGTAAAGACGGTGAAATGTTGACTTTATTTGATCATTTCAGTAAAAACTAACGTTCATATTTCTCTTTTTGATTATAATACTGATGAACGTTCAGAACAAAGCACTTTGGCAACTTACCACATACGTTTTAAAAAGCTTAATAAGCCTCGAAACTTTCATGATATAATTTCTCGGTCATAATCTGTTGTTTCCGTGAACGGCCGACTGTTGAGTGACGGCAAATGCTGCGGCTGCAATGCATTGTGGGGCAGCATTTTCTCCTCTCCTTTCGGTTAGGGAGGTCCAGTGGTTCCTAAGCTAAAGGAGGTTATAAAGGAAGTTGGAAACCTCCTTTCCTTTCATTTGGAGAATTCGAACGGCACTTATCATGGCTGCCACTGACGTACTTCCGGGTCATTTCACTTGGTTAGGAAGGTTCCTAAGCTAAATGGACTATTGGAACGCAACCTAGGTGTTTTCATTGGATGTCACATTGCATGGTCACATGACTGAGTTGAAAGGTCAGCGGCCATGTTTTTCCAGCAGAACAGCTAGAGTGCCACATGTTATTGTACCTCCTCAAACATCCGGCTCCATCTGCTCATGTGGACCTTGGAGAGGCATTGTTTTTTCACAAGATTTCAACAATAAACTGTTTAACTATCTGGCGATGTGTACATCATTGCTACGTGCCCAGGGGCCAGAATAGTAACCATCTTCTACTTAAAAAAAATCTAAATTACTACTACCTGACTACAGGGGCGAGATTTGATGTGTTAAAGAGCCTCTTTATGTAAGTGCAAGTAAATACAATAAAATAGTGCCATAAGAGTCTATATACAAGTGATATATAATCTGTAAATTGCAAACAGGTGAATGTTATGGACGTTCTTAGTTCAGGTGCAATAGGGCCCCTTTATTTTAAAGTAAGGGTCAGTACAGAAGAAAGATTTAAGAAATAAAAGATACAGTCAGTAGGATCACTTCAACATTTCACAAACAAAAATAGGTTGACAACCAAATACCACCAATAACACAATAGTAAGCATATTTATTGTTCCTATAATCCCACTCTTCGTTAGAGCTCATTATTTCCCACTTCATGGCGTGTTGAGCGACCCTTTGATTTGTTGTGGCAATAATGTTTTCCAAAATAAATTGTACTTTTAATCTACACTTCAAACTCCTTAAATTAAGATTACTCCTTGATTAACTTTTTCAAAATATGTATTTTAGCCAGAAGAATAGTTGTGTTTATGAACTGTGTGCGATCTTCATCTAAAAGCCCAAATAAAATATTATAGAGTGTAAATGTAAATTCAATATTAATTGTATTAAAGGGGACCTATCATGCAAAATGCACTTTTGTATGTCTTTTCTACATCAACATGTGTCCCCGGTGTGTCAGGGAACTCACGCAGCGTCAGAAAATAAAACCCTCTCTCTTTTCCTCCGTACCCAAATCTCTAAAAACGGGGGAACAACGGAGCTGATCCAGATTTGCGTCAGATATGACGTAATATCTGAAATGTGGACCCACGGCCCAATCAGAAACGTTGCTATCAGAAACAATGGCCGACTGTTTTGGACGTAATATGGTCGGTGTTTACATTAGCATCGCTAACACTCAGAGCTAACCTGTACTGGAGAGCATGTGTGTGAAGAAGCAGGAAGTAAAAAGGAACTCACCTTGTGGTATAACCGGCAAGAGAGAAAGCCTTTGAGCTCCATACTGTTTCAGAAATAATCCTTGATGATCCATGATATGGCGTTTATACCCCAAATCAGCACTTTTGAAACAGGAAGTGAAATAGAGGGATATGAGGCATGGCTAGAATGGGTGATCTGTTTGGTATTTTGAGCAAAACACATAATGTTTTTTGTATATTTTTATATAAAAAAGAGAACTATGCTATTGCCTAAAAATAGCATGATAGGTGACCTTTAAGCCAATTTTGAATCTCATACCGCAGACTTGCAATATATGGACAATAACAAAATTAATTCATCTGGTCTTCCTCATCACAGAATCTACATAGTGGTGATGGTTCAATATTCAAGATGTTGAGTTGTTTTTTGTTGCGGTAATCTTGTAAAAAATCTTCAGATGGAAATTCTTGAATAATAATCAATTGTTGTTTTGTATATAGTTCTAAAAAATAGTTTCCAGGGTATCAAGATATTCAAATCATCTTCCCAGAAAGAGCACCATATGAGGAAAAGCAGTAAGGCCACTGCTCTGATTTGTTTTCATTAACTCAGTAGAATTAGTTTGAATCTGCACCTCTTGGACTTCATTCATATATTTTACCAAATATTACACTTTTATGCTATTTTGATATTACATGATTCCATATTGACTTTTTTTTATCAATTAATTGTGGAGCCCTAAGACTGACGTTGCATTTGGATGAACTCTTTTAAGTGTATTTTCCTTTTTTATTACACATAGACTAATCCGGCCCGCGGCTTCATGTTATGTGTCCCCGCAAGAGCTTCCAAAGAATATAATACGTTTATTATACGGTTACATAACGATTTACAGAAGCACATTGCCCATAAACTACATGTCCCACAATGCATCTCGTTTTGTGACATGCGCACTGAAGAGACTTGCAATTATTTCCCCTGGACTTCTGCTTTCAGATGTAGTTAATTACTAAGTTATTATCCTATCCGATAATAATCCAATTCAGAGGCAATAATGTAATTTAATATATTATTTTATGATATATTTATATATGTATATTATATAGTCTTAAAGTTACAACCGGCCCTTTGAGTGCAGCCATAATGCTAATGTGGCCCGCGATGAAATTGAGTTTGACACCCCTGCTCTCGAGGGATCCTGGGGATTTAAAAGTGGGGTTAATGCCACTAGAGCTTGAAGGACACTAAGGACACTTCTCCACATATGTAATCAAAAGACATTTCCCCAGTGTCCAGATTACAAGCAAAGGAGAAAGTGTGCATGTGCAGATCTTCTTCATCAGTGCTACCTGATATAATACAGATTACAGGGGTAGTATAATCTGTATGTACTGGTGTTTTTGTTTTTAAGGACATGATTGTTTATGCTAACAATATTTATACATTGGATGGTGGATGTAAAAAGATAGTTATATTTGTCTTATAAAATATGACATACAACTAGGGATGGCTACCGAGCCCCAGTATTAAACGGGCCCCGGGGCTGAATTAGACCGTGGTACCGTTAAGCTCCGACGTTATCTGTGTTTTTATCGGTACTGGAGAAATCTAAAAAATATGTGAAATGTATTATTTCTACACAAACATTATATTGCAGTTTTAGTGTCGCCACCTCCGTTTCTAATACGCAAAAAGACTACAAAATGCGTCTATGATTATTTTTAGTATTTTCGATGTTTCCAATCCAGACGAGAGATCTCTCTCCCCTGTCTGTGTGCGAGGGGGCGGGGCAGTTTCCACACACTCGGCTGCTACATGCAGCAACACACACACACACACGGCGGAGATGGCGGAGAGAACGCGCTCCGAGGTGGTTAAACTTTACCCGTCTCGATGCTCGTTGCCTAAAGTGCAATCAGAGTTTAGCATGTAAGGGCGGTAACACGAGCAATTTGTCTAAACATTTAGCAAAAGTGCTCCACATCCAGACGGAGGAATGCACCGGGTTCGACTGTCTTTTATAGCTCTGTAGCCCCATCCACGAGTAACGTTTCCACGTCAGGTGTTATGTATGCTAGCAGCAACACACGGAGTTATCTCAATGATACAAACATGGGTTAATGATTAGAGGAAACTGAGTTAGTTAGTTTGTTAAAGTTTCAGCTATTCTGTTTACAGTTCTTTCATCAGGTTATTTAATATGATTTGTTAAAACACTGTTTCTTTTGATGTGAAATAAAAAGCAATGTTAGTTTTGTTCACAATTTGTTGTTTAGTTAGTTTACCTTATTTTTCCCCCCAAAAGAACCGATGAGAATACCGTTAAAAGACCGGACCGATAAAAGTAGTAGTCCCGTTAAAACCTTAACGATACCCATCCCTACATACAACGTAAAATAATAATATGTATCGTAGTAATAATGATATAATCTATTTATAATTGTAAATGTATGTGGACATACATTTAGATGTACATTTTGTTAAACGAAACAAATATATATATGTTAATAATTTAGTTTTGGGAGAAGGAATGGGATTAAAATAGTGTAAACGTCTTCCCACCCCTTTTCGGATGTCTAATTAAGTCGATCATTCGTTTATATATAATTTGTAAGACAATAATAGTTTTGTTTATCAATTTGATACTGCTTAAGTTTGTACACTATCATAATTCTCATGTTTCATTTCATTATTATTATAATTGTTTGTATTATTGTTTTACACGTTCAAAATAAATCAAATACATCCACCACCTGAGTTCTAACTGCCGTTGTAGGAGACAATGAAGCATTTAAAAGCCATTTGTATCACTTTGTATCATGTTTGCATCTTTCTGCAGTCTCACGATATCATGTCAAATCAATAGTATCGAACAATTCAAGATGTTTCGTAACCAGATTCCTCTGCATCGATCCATTTTTATCAAACTACAATCTTTTAAATGTTGTTAAAACCAGATTTCCATTGACCTGTGCTGGTAGAGTAGCATGTGGAGTGTGGTAGCTGTGGTTATAAATACAGCTCCAGCAGCAGTGTTTTCCAACTGGCCTGTGAGCTACATTTCAGCAGACTGCTCTCCCTTGTTGTTCCATTTGGCTCCTGAAAGCAGTCTAAAGTGGCTTCTGATATATGGGCTGCATTAACTCGGCCGCTAGCTCCACTGCTTTCCACGAGAAATCACAAACAATCCTGACAAGTCCTTTGTAACCTTTTCTGGGAACTTCGGAAAATCAGAATGTAATGACTTGGTGGACAGAAACTAAGTATATTTACTCGAGTAGTGTTCTTATAGAGGCTGCTTTTTGGGGTATAACCTCTCCTTTAGTGTGTTATATAGGTTTTAGTGCATGTTAATGATCTACAAAGGCTAAAATCCCAAAGTTCCCCCTGCCTGAAACGCCTCCATTGGACTCCTTGTTTACTTCCGTAACATAATGACTTCACTAAGTAACACTCGTGCTTCTATTGGCTAACGCTCCAACACATTGTACGTGAGGCTAAGGGGCAATCACAACAGAGCTGTCCAGCTAACCAATCGGAGCAGACTGGGCTCTGGTTTCAGACAGAGGGTGAAAAGAGGTGCTGCAGCACAGGCAGTATGAGAACAATAAAGAGCTTTTTGAACATTAAAGCATGGAGACATGGAGAGACACTACATACTGATATACACCTGAACATCAGCAGGAGAGGACTCTTTAAAGTAGAGACACTACATACTGATATACACCTGAACATCAGCAGGAGAGGACTCTTTAA
The DNA here is from genome assembly GCA_028583405.1 of Pogonophryne albipinna. Lineage (NCBI taxonomy): Eukaryota > Metazoa > Chordata > Actinopteri > Perciformes > Artedidraconidae > Pogonophryne > Pogonophryne albipinna. Next base: position 597,033 of record JAPTMU010000088.1, read on the forward strand.
AGTAGAGACACTACATACTGATATACACCTGAACATCAGCAGGAGAGGACTCTTTAAAGTAGAGACACTACACACTGATATACACCTGAACATCAGCAGGAGAGGACTCTTTAAAGTAGAGACACTACATACTGATATACACCTGAACATCAGCAGGAGAGGACTCTTTAAAGTAGAGACACTACATACTGATATACACCTGAACATCAGCAGGAGAGGACTCTTTAAAGTAGAGACACTACATACTGATATACACCTGAACATCAGCAGGAGAGGACTCTTTAAAGTAGAGACACTACACACTGATATACACCTGAACATCAGCAGGAGAGGACTCTTTAAAGTAGAGACACTACATACTGATATACACCTGAACATCAGCAGGAGAGGACTCTTTAAAGTAGAGACACTACATACTGATATACACCTGAACATCAGCAGGAGAGGACTCTTTAAAGTAGAGACACTACATACTGATATACACCTGAACATCAGCAGGAGAGGACTCTTTAAAGTAGAGACACTACATACTGATATACACCTGAACATGAGCAGGAGAGGACTCTTTAAAGTAGAGACACTACATACTGATATGAGCCTGAACATCAGCAGGAGAGGACTCTTTAAAGTAGAGACACTACATACTGATATACACCTGAACATCAGCAGGAGAGGACTCTTTAAAGTAGAGACACTACATACTGATATACACCTGAACATCAGCAGGAGAGGACTCTTTAAAGTAGAGACACTACATACTGATATACACCTGAACATCAGCAGGAGAGGACTCTTTAAAGTAGAGACACTACATACTGATATACACCTGAACATCAGCAGGAGAGGACTCTTTAAAGTAGAGACACTACATACTGATATACACCTGAACATCAGCAGGAGAGGACTCTTTAAAGTAGAGACACTACATACTGATATACACCTGAACATCAGCAGGAGAGGACTCTTTCAAGTAGAGACGCTACATTCTGATATACACCTGAACATCAGCAGGAGAGGACTCTTTAAAGTAGAGACACTACATACTGATATACACCTGAACATCAGCAGGAGAGGACTCTTTAAAGTAGAGACACTACATACTGATATACACCTGAACATCAGCAGGAGAGGACTCTTTAAAGTAGAGACACTACATACTGATATACACCTGAAAATTAGTAAAGTATTTCCTCTTGAAATATAATTTTGAGGTACTTGTATTTGACCTGAGCTACTATATACTTCCACTACTTTTATGTGACAAACCTCGCCAGCATCCCAGTTTTTGCAGAGATGCTTCCAGTCGCACAAAACATGGCAGATATATTCTCAGTTTTTATCAGGGACATATTCTGCAGCCTGGACTCAGTCTGCTCCGGACAAATGTGTGAAGACGGCCAGCGTGGCATTATTTATAGGAAGCTCCTCTTCCACAGTTAACTCACTGTTTCAGCTTATTAATGACCACAGGTGTTTCTCTCTCTCTCTCTCTCTCTCTCTCTCTCTCTCTCTCTCTCTCTCTCTCTCTCTCTCTCTCTCTCTCTCTCTCTCTCTCTCTCTCTCTCTCTCTCTCACTCTCTCACTCCATGGATGCTTTTAAGTGGTTTTCATAAAGGAGTTAGTGCTTTGGATTAGTGATGTGAGACTGTGGAGGGAGATGTGTGTGTCTCTGCTGCCCTCTGCTGGTGAAAAGAAGAACTGAGGAGTGATAGCTGGATGGATGGATGGATAGATAGGATAGATACAGCAGTGGTTCTCAAACTTTTTCTGTCATTCCCCACTTTGAACAGGTGGGCCTTTTCAAGCCCCACCTGTTCCTCATCGCTCCAATAAAATGGTAGGCCAAGCTTAAAGGTTTTTGTTGCAGTGTATATATTTAGCACATTTTAACATTATTATATGCTGACCTTTAACCTTTGAGTGCTGTTTAGGTCTGTGGGACCCGTTTTCAGTGTTTACTAAAAGAACATGTATTCAATTATCTTTATTTTAACCTGCTTTATTTGGGGGTGGACCTCACATTCTTTAGGGGGGACCTCACCTCCTCTAGGGGGGGACCTCACATACTCTAGGGGTGGACCTCACATACTCTAGGGGGGGACCTCACATACTCTAGGGGTGGACCTCACCTCCTCTAGGGGGGACCTCACCTCCTCTAGGGGGGGACCTCACCTTCTCTAGGGGTGGACCTCACATTCTCTAGGGGGGGACCTCTCCTCCTCTAGGGGAGGACCTCACCTCCTGTGTGTGTGTGTGTGTGTGTGTGTGTGTGTGTGTGTGTGTGTGTGTGTGTGTGTGTGTGTGTGTGTGTGTGTGTGTGTGTGTGTGTGTGTGTGTGTGTGTGTGTGTGTGTGTGTGTGTGTGTGTGTGTGTGTGTGTGTGTGTGTGTGTGTGTGTGTGTGTGTGTGTGTGTGTGTGTGTGTGTGTGTGTGTGTGTGTGTGTGTGTGTGTGTGTGTGTGTGTGTGTGTGTGTGTGTGTGTGTGTGTTTACATATATCTGCAAATTATTTTGGTTTCAGTTGTCTGTGTGTGAGCAGGCTCGGATTGGCCATCGGGAGATCCGGGACTTTTCCCGGTGGGCCGCTGCTGTCTTCGGTGGGCCGCTGGCTCTGGCATAGGTGGGCCGTGGACTTTCACAGCGCCGGACCCGCCGGAGCCTCGCAACGGTGGGTCCGGCGTAGCGGCGCTGTGAAAGTCCACCGCCGTTGCGAGTCTCCGGCGGTAACAGTCCACTACCGCCCGCGAGGACCCAGGTTCGATTCCGGCCTGAGGTCCAAAACATTTATTTAAAAAAAGAAATCTCGTATCCATTCGCAACCCACCTATCACATCTCTGCGCCCCACACTTTGAGACATGCTGGTGTAGTGTGTGGTTGGTTTATGAAGAGAGATAATAATAATAAATAATAATAATATGTTTATTTAGTATAGCACCTTTCACAGAAAATAAAATGCACAAAGTGCTTCACAAGAAAAAAAGGAAGTGAGTGTCTTTATTGTAACATGAATACAATAAATGTGCCAGAATGTAAGGTTATCATAAAAACAAAACACAATAAGTTTATAATGATAACTATAATGCATGTACACCTAGCTAAAAGGAATGCAGTTTAAAAACATGAACCCTGTTAAATCCTACATGAAAGGTTATAGTGTTAACTTAGGGATGTTTTGATGTTTGGAGGCTGCATTTCCGGCACTATTTCTATTGAAGTTTCTTTATACATACAATCGGTCGGGCTCTCCTCGACAAAATACATTATTTATGGACAATAATAAAACATAATTGATTCACTTATAAGCCGATTTCATCAACAGATTTGTAAGAGTGAGTTCCCCCCCCAGAGAATCATGCAGAAGACCTGCTTTATGTCTTGTATTTACAACAGATGTGCTCATAAGTGTTTTGGAAATAAGTCACTCAGCATGAAAGATGATAAAACATTCCATAAAAAGGACCAATTCATCGAGTTAGAAAAACAGCTTTTAGTAGCAGCACATTTGTACATAGAACTCTGTGTTTAAAGGGTTTAAAAACAAGAGAAACGTCTATATTTTTTAAGGCAAGGTGGTTGAATAAAACGTCTTGATTTCTCAATAATTTAATGAGAATTCTAAACTCTATGATACCTTTTAAAATGCACAGTAACATTGGTGCTCAGATTGTGCTTTTGTTAACTGTCGTTTAACTGTATTTACATTTTTTCATTTTTTCTTTAAAGTGGACCTATCATGCTATTTTTAGGCAATAGCATAGGTCTCAGATATATAAAAATTAGTGCTGTCAAAATTATCGGGTTAACGGCGGTAATTAATTTTTTGAATTAATTGCGTTAAAATATTTAACGCATTTAACGCATGTGCAGAATGGCCCGCCACATACGTGCCACCAGTGGCAGCGCCAGGGTATGGCTGGGGTAGGCTACACCCATACCAAGAAATGGCTTAGCCCCACCATGAAAAATGATGTTAAAGTAAGCAAAATAAAGTCCGCCAACTCGCGCGGAGTAAATTGCACAGACAGTAGTTAGTAAGATTGATTTCAGTAGCCACTTGTCTGGAAATACCGAGGACCAGAAACGGTTTTGAAAACTTTTGTCACGTAGTGATCGTCTTCTCAATAGAACATCTTTGATAATGTCGGTGTTGTTGCAGGAAGTCCCGACGGAGAATACTTGTGCTGTAGTACAGGGGTGCACATAACTGGTACGCAGGTTATGTGCGTAATCTGAAACTTGTGTCACAAAGCGCATTTGCGTACCGACGTACTTGTGAAGCTTTTCCAGAAGGCGGTTAGATCACCGGACGACAGAGTCGGTCTCCGTGTGCACAGACAGGGCTGCTGTTAACGTCGGTCTATACAATGGAATTGTGCCAAAACTACGCCAACCGGCTACTGAGGGAGACTCTGTGTTCACAAAGTACTCCACTAGCCGCCGCCCCCCCCCCCCCCCCCCCTCTATCGACTTTCCTGAAGTACTCCCCCGTTGATAGAAATCAACACGTAATGAATTAAGACCCCACGGTTTGATGATTGATAGGTGTGTGGGTTGTGTTTCATTTTGACACACAGAAATGTTTTATAATAAACATAGATACTGTATGTTAAATGGATATATCCGCCTTCTTTCATTTATCTTTCCATTCCCACAACAATATACATAAATAAATGGCATATTTTGGACATAGTTCGAATGGTGATTAATCATGATTAATGAATTTTTAAGCTGTGATTAATCTGATTAAAAATTGTAATCGTTTGACAGCCCTAATAAAAATATATAAAAAACATGTCTATGAAGTGTTTTGCTCAAAACACTTCCTGTTTCAAAAGTGCTGATTTGGGGTATAAAGCTTTAAAGGTCCCATGTCATGACCATTTCCACTGATCATAATTCCATTGTTGAGGTCTACTAGAATAGATTTATACTGTGCAATTTTCCAAACTCACATTGGTTTCTCATACTGCATCTCTGTAAAGTATGTGTATTCACTCTCTCCACTAAACGGCTCGTTGCAGCTCTTGCCCCCCCCTCCCTGTGAGCCCAGTGTGCTCCGATTGGTCGGGACGTTGTGAATCGCGCTGAGCTCCGTAGAGGTGTGATTTCCTTGTTTAGCGATACACAGCTAAACTCAACCTGAGCACACACAAAGTCACAGCCGAAGTAAAAACAATAAGTATGCTTGATATTGAGTAAGAAAAAGGTTGATAAACGCTGTGAGAATGGGTCTGCAGAGAGAATTTCGCCGCGATCCCAACTGTCTGTTATCAGCCTGCAGCCAGGGAGGAGAAATCAGCAGAGCTGCCTGCACTGAGTGTGTGAGGAAGTCCGTGGATTGGTCAATTTGGACCAATCAGCGGGGGCTTAACGTAACGGCTCCGCGGATTGGTCCATTTCGTTCCGGGGACGACATGACATCATGATGTACCCGGAAGAATCAAATGGACAGTGACGTATCTCCAACGAGGCGTTTTGGGGAGGTATTTTCTGTTTTAGAGTTTTACTCGCTACATGGTGTACTTTGAGGGTTTTGACTCTGCACACCGTTTACATGCATAAAAACCTTCATAACACACAAGGCGACGGGTAATAACCGGAAAAGCATGACATGGGACCTTTATAAAAAATAAAAAAGGAGGGGGCTGAGCTCATGCAGGACCTGGCAGCTACTGTCTAAACCAGGGGTGCCCAACCTTTTTTGAACCGAGAGCTACTTTTAAAGTTGCCAGTCTGCCGAGACCTACCAGTCCAAATAGAGAGGCCTAGCCATTACTGACAGCCTACTACCAGGTAAATACACACTTCTACTAGTATAAAACTGACCTTTGCACGATTAATACTTCATAGAGAAAGTAGAAAGTAGGACAATAATACTCATGTACTCACTATGAGAAAGTAGGCTCAAGTCCCGCCTCCCCTTCAACAAGGCAGCACAAGAGATTCTCAATTCCACCTCTGAGGACCTCTCCAGAGATGCATGGTTGGCGGCTGCTTGGAAGCAGGAGTGGGAGCTAGCCGGGCCCTCCCGCATCCATCTCTACATCTGGGACCCAGGAGATGGCGCCATAGGAGGAGACGACCTACCACGCCGGCAATGGACCACACTAAACCGCCTACGAACTGGGGTCGGTCGCTTCAAAACATCAATGAAGAAGTGGGGCCTGGCAGACAGTTCTGCATGCGAGTGCGGTGACCCTGAACAGACTGCCGAACATATAATAACCACCTGCCCTTTATATAGACCACCCTCGGAAGCCAGCCTCTTCGACTTAGGACCAGAGATGCGGGCATGGCTACACGACACCGAGTTGGACCTCTGACGTTACACGAAAGAATACTTCATAAAATACTGCAGATCCTTTATCTTACCTCTTTCTAATCTACACACATACAAGTATTTAACTGAAGTTACACAACAGTGTTGTTGATACAGAGTTGGAGTTTATTCACACGTCACTACAGTGGGTAATGTTTTAAAGAGGCATTGAACAGTGCTGCCACATATGACAGGAAAAAAAGAAAAGACTCTGAACCCTTTCTTTGCCATTATATAAAAATAGTGTTGCTACAAAAGTATAAATTAGGCTTACTAATAAGACAACTCAGATCTGAAGCTACACAGGAATCTGCTGCCAAAGTGCAATAAAAAGGACAACATTAATAGAATCAAACCCTTTTTTTGTTGCATTTTAGTAGATTATAAAAATAAATGCAAGGATGCAAGCAACACTAGTTTCTTAACCTGAATTGATAATAGACTATAATCAATTTAAGTTTCCATTCTTATACCATTTTGTACAATAATTATAATGAATAAGTTCAAACAAACAACAACTTACAGCTGATTAATAACGGTATCTAACTTGAGTTTTTATTATATCAAAAACCTGTTGAAATGCTACTGTTATTTTTAATGTCCCCCAAAAGCATGTCAGCAGCCTCCAGGAATGCTTCTTTCACAACTTCGCCATCTTTGAAAGACTTCATGTGTTTCTCAAGAACGTGACTGACACGATAAGATGCTCTGGTAGCAGCCTTGCTCTTGTTGTTGGGCCTGGTGGAAATGGACTGCTGTGCATTTAGCTGTCCTTTCAGGCCCCTCCCCTTTTGGGAGCGTAGGGCAGCATTAGGAGGGAATTCCATCTCGTAGCGTTTGTGCACTGTTTTGAAATGCCGCTCCTAAATTACCCTTCTTCGATAAAGCCACGCTCGCATTGCAGATGAGACAGATGGACTTTGAATTGGAATAGATACAAAAATAATCATCCTCCCAGTCGGAGTGAAAATGATATATTTTGGGCTTTTTTGCTTTTGCCATAATTGCGGTCTTGTGTGTGCGGACTGTCACTCCTGTTGCCACGGACAACGTCAGCGAACTAGTGCACTGCCCACTGCCCACCAGCCACGCCCCGACACATGGGGTCATGCCAGCCAATCACAAAGCTTTGATGCGTTCAAGTGCATTATTCTGGCACAGGAAGATTATGTTATAGGACATTAACGATACAACAGAATATTGTTGTTCTATTTTTAGACACATCTCGCGATCGACTGGTTGGGCACCCCTGGTCTAAACTAAATACTGCGGTGATGAAACGCCATATCATGGATTATCAAGGATTATCTCTGAAACAGTCTGGAGCTCAAAGGCTTTCTCTCTTGCCGGTTATACCACAAGGTGAGCTCCTTTTTACTTCCTGCTTCTTCACACACATGCTCTCCAGTACAGGTTAGCTCTGAGTGTTAGCGATGCTAATGTAAACACCGTCCATATTACGTCCAAAACAGTCGGGCATTGTTTCTGATAGCAACGTTTCTGATTGGGTCTTGGGTCCACATTTCAGATATTACGTCATATCAGACGCAAATCTGGATCAGCTCCGTTGTAGCCCCGTTTTTAGAGATTTGGGTACGGAGGAAAAGAAAGAGGGTTTTGTTTTCTGACGCTGCGTGAGTTCCCCGACGCACCGGGGACACATGTTGATGTATAAAAGACATCAAAAAGTGCATTTTGCATGATAGGTCCCCTTAATACCAAGAAGCATTTGATTTTTTGCAGCAGAAAACCAATGCATTTCATAAACCAAGTTTTCCTAATATGGAAAAGTCATTATTAATAATACATAATAAATGGCTCTTGTTTAATATATTAACGAGTGTCAAACAGTATGAGATAAAGAAAGCAACCAAAACAAACCTTATCATTCTCCTGTCCTCTGTGGTGATTCTTCATTTCTAACAGGATGAACGATAAGGCCTGATCGTGTCTTATAGCAGTCAGCAGCTTGTTCATCTCGTAGCATTGTAAATTCCAAACTTCATTGCATCTCAACAAAAGGTGTGGACCTGTGGAATAACTGTAATGATGAGCTGAAATATTGTGGAAGTTTATAAAACAATTTTATAAAACGGACAAGTCAAATCAAGCAATCTGATTGGTTCTTAGCCGTGATATACTGAGCGTATACCACGGGTAGAATTGTAAGTTACTTTTCACAACAAATCAGTATCCCTCCGCGTCTGAGAAAAACAGTATATCGTTGGGCTGAAAAGCAAACTGCTTGCACTGCTTGCAGTTTGCTTTTCATACTGGAACAAGAAAACAGCGGAGAAGTAACGGGGCAGAAACCCTCCTTTTTACGCAGCGGTCCAGACATAGACATCAAACGGCAAAACATATTCAGTGTGCAGTTCCTTTGGCATTAGGGCAGGGGTATCTAGATACTTTCCAAGGTTTGACATAATGAGTTGTGCTACTTTTAAAGCAAGCAACGATGTTTTCAAATCTGTAATCAAAGAGGTCTGCAAAAACACTATCGACCAATCAGATTGCTTGATTTGACTTGTCAGTTTTATAAATATATTTACATTTCTTCCGTTACAAAACAAACTTACAAAGCATAAAATAGAAACATTTAAGAGAAGCCAAACCCTGAATGGTTATGAGCAGGACCTGTGAACTCATACTTGCTATTTCTTGTCGTGGTAAAAGTTGTTAGGTTTTGTACAAAATGAATGATTTGTTTCAATTTCGATTCAGCCTCAGCTCTCTCCAACCTCGCTCCAATCATTTCCAAGGACAATCATTTTCTTTCTTTTGAACGCTTCTGAATATTTCAACAGTGCACGTTGGAGAAGGCAGACAAATGCCAGCGTTTCCACCTCCTTCACAATCACGCTGAGACTGATGAGAACCACTCTTAACAAACTGCAGGCTCCCAGCTTCACCTTCAGCTGAAGGAGTCCTCGTCCGTGCAGATTGAACGTCTCCGCTGTCACATGCATCATCACACGTGCACGCAGAGATGATGAGATTCAGCAGAATACACAGATCACTGAGCGTCAACACAGACACATCTAAATATTGCAGTGGTGAAAGAGCAGATTGGTAAAGCAACGCAACGACAAACACTGCTGCGGTGGAGATGGAAATAAAAGAGGGAAGAAAGCACTCATGTTTAAAGGACAGGGGCTAATGGAAAACATGCATTTAGACCAAATAAATCAAGAGTTATTTCATTCATCGAGTGTTGATGTTGTTGTAACTGTACGGAGAGAGACACATGTAAAGTCTCTGTTTTTTCATTTTAATTATGTGGTATTTTTCACTCATTATTGGTTGTGGGTGTCTGCGGTGTCCTTGGGCACTACAGCAGTGCTTCTCAAACTTCTTTTAGTAATGTTCCCCCTTTGAAACATTTTCTCAGCCAAGTACCCCCTGACCGACCCCGAACATGTTTGCCTTTATAAATAATTACAATATAGTGATGTTCCATCAGTGTGTAATTTATTAACTCCTTCATGCATTGTACAAACAGAGAAGAACCAGTTAAGCACCAGAAAAGCACAAGAATGGATCTTGAACCCTTGGTGGTTCTTGCAATATTTTATATACAACTGTGTTTTCTATTTAACTTATTGTAGTATAATTATTTTTCTAATCATGCATGGTATTTCTTTTATTAACCTTTTTTTAATCTCACGTACCCCCTGCAGTACCCCAACGTACCCCTAGGGGTCCGCGTACCCCCATTTGAGAATCACTGCACTACAGCATGGGAGTTAGTGGTGGTTTATTCTAAAATATCAAACGGTAACATTTTCTCTGGACTGCAATTATATCGCAACTTTCAACACAATTTTTCCCTCGCCAATATCCATGACACTCCTGCTTGCACTCGCCATAGCATTCAAGGCTTCTGGTATTGGGATGTGTTGTCATTTTGCCAGTTTTTTCATGTAATAAATGGTCGAACAGAAGAAGTGGAGCGCTTTTGTTTGAGCTCGTCAAAGTGATTCCTGTATTCAGCCACTCACAACTTGTGTTTTTACTGCCTACAGACGCAATAAGAGCTTTTCTGAAATATAATATCTGTTTTTGCAGAGCATGGGAATTGCCTTCAGGGAGTTTGTCAACATTTTGAACACCCTACCCACCACTGCTTTAAAAAAGTATGACAATAAGAGAAGTGTGTTTGGCGATGACAGCAATTCAGCAGTTTTTGTGCCTCTGTGCTTTGGACATATCGAGGTCAGCATTCACAAGTATTTAGGTTTGATACCCGGCCGAAGCTCAACCAATAACAGGGTTACCATGCATCCTTAACGAGGCTTAAAAGGCATAACATGTATAATACTAATAGATAATAAGGCCTTAAATCACATGTGTCAAACTCAAGGCCCGGGAGCCAAATCCGGCCCGTGGTGGATTTAATTTCAGCCCGCAGGATAATTTCGAACTACTACTAATACTATTAGATCTGGCCCGCCGGTATATTGCACGCACACCTTCACTCCATCCTGAGGATTTCCTCAGCTCAGAGCCTGAGCCCAAACATTGATGAACTTGCACCCAAGATGAGATGCCAAGTATCTGAACTAGCATCACAGAGCAGCAACCTGAGTTTAATGGATGTTTCCTTCTGCACTTTTTCTCTCACGACAACAGGGCATGTTTGGGTTTCTCTTTGAGGGAAATAGTTTTGTTGAAGCTGTTTTTGGCCTGTGGGAAAATGTAATCATAAGAAATGACTCTGGAAAAGCTGCAGATAGAGCCATAAGAAATGAATGCAACTGATTATTTAATGTTGTTTTTATAGGCAATAATTGAAGCTTTGTTAGTTCCAGGTTTAATATGTGCAATAAGTTCATTTCAATAAGTTTTGCAATAAACATTGAACCAGTCCGGCCCTCGACTAGTACCCATTTTTTTTATTTTGGCCCACTGTATTTGAGTTTGACACCCCTGCCTTAAATGGTATCAAAATGTCATAAATCAATGTTTTTATAGTATTAAAATGCTATGACATGAGGATTTAACGATTTTCCCCTGACATTCCATAATAACATCCCATAAAATTGGTAATTGCTATCTATTTCTTTAAAATTATTTAGTTGATGTCTGTCTCATTTTCGTCAAACAGATCCTGAAGGACATTTTTTTCTATATACTTCTCTATTTTTACTTCTATTCTTATTTTTGTTTTCTATGCCAAACAATCATGGGAGGAATACATCTATCTCTTAAAGTCTTTGCTAAACACTGTGAGCAAAACTCCCAGCATGCATTTCACCAGTCACTGCAAACAACTCCGATGTATGCACTGATCTACAGCTGCAATGGTTTAAAGTGGAATTATGATGTTTTTGCGTCTTCTGTTTTCCATCGACGTCATGATGGATCCAGCTGCTCTCAGAGAGGCTGGAGCTTTTATCCCTCTTGTATTTCACGCCAACACGTGTGAAGACTGAACAGGCATTAAAACACATTTTGCACCTGCTTGGCAGAAACATTGTTCACAACATTTAATCAGATTTGTCAAATAAGGCGAAGGTAGCGCCACCATTAACCTTTGCTCACAGCAGGGACTGAATGGACCTCTGGGGATTTATTACTTAAGTTCTTTGCTTTGTGAACTCATGAAAAGAGCAGACACTCTGAGGTGGAGAGGTCAAGTATAAACAAGTAAGAATACGGAGTACAGCAAAGATTTCTCTCTACGGTAACAAAGAATCGTAGCAAGAGTGACAAATTTGGAAAGCCTCATACCAGAATCTACTTAACGCTGTGAAAAGAGATAAATATCCATCTTAGTTTGTTCCTGCTAAAGTGTGTTTAGTTGTTTCTTATTCTCCTGGCAGCACAGTTCTTTGGTCATTGTCCTCAGCATGTAATACTAGAAGAAATAGGTAAAATAATGGATGATTTAATTTGTTTTCCCAAAGTTTTGGAAAAGTCATGGAAATGTAACTAAAGTTGCATCAAATATAATTTATATTTGAGCTTTGATTTGTTTTAGATAGGCACAACATGTTTTAATATGCAGACCTTATTTTCCTGTTCCATGTTAAAATAAACAATTTTCAGTGGTACCGCTGAGAAAGTCATTTCTTTGGTCATGGAAAATTAGGTAAAGGTCCTGGAGAAGTCATTGAAAATCATTGGTGAAAAAGTGTATGAACCCTGACATGTAAATACTGTAATAATCCTGAATGTTACGGAAACTTCGGAGCAGCAATGCGGAAAAGATGTAAACTGGAATCCTTGTTGTCAAACATTGAGGTTAATTGAAAGTGTATAGATACGGCCGGAGAGCTTCACATAGTCTATTCACACATTACATGTGGGCCACCACGCGGAACTCTGAACACAAAGAGAATCATCGATCTGTTATATCTGAGAGGAGGGACTTGGCAAGCCTGCCTAATGAATGCCAGACACAGGAACAAAGACCCCTCAGTGTCTGCAATCCTTATCCTGCCAAACCTTTCCCCACAGGAAGAAAGAGGACCCTTTGACCTGTGACCCAGTTCAAGTTGCAGCCAGAGCATAATGCGACTTTAACGAGAAGCATATGTTTGTAATTTGACAGGTTCTCAGGAACGCTGAGAAACTCAATACACAAAGTGATCAGATTAAAATATTCTCTGACACTGAACACTTATCGAATGGAACTTCTATTTAACAGACATTATTAACCTCGGGAGCATGAGTCGGAGAATCAATAACTTTAGCTAAAGATCCAGAACCTTGACGCAATAAAAAAGATACCTGCTTTGAAGTAATCTTGGGATTTGGAGGAGTCTTTTAACTTGACCCTCACAACTCTGTACAATAGAACATGTGTTGATTATTTAATTAAATTAATTTTCTCTTGATTACAACAGCTAATTATACAAAGCAAGAATGTAATGTTGTTTTGTACTTTATTCTTTGGTGGTAATGTATACAAAGTTGGGATATAGTTATTTACAGACATTGCATTGTAGACATCCGCTCTGCAGTCTCTGTAGAAGCTTTTCAAAAACAACTGAAGACCCGTCTTTTTACATTGGCTTTTGTTTCTACTTGAGATGTGTGTGATGTGCTCTTATGTTTGTTCCAATCAGGACTCCACGTGGTCTGTGTTTTGTTGTTATGTTGACCTTACATGTCTGCCTCATGATGTTGTTGTATTCATGTTTCTGTGGTCTTCATTTTTACTTTTGTTCTTTCTTGTGAAGGACTTTGTGAATTGTATTTCTGTGAAAGGTGCTATACTAAATTAGACTTGTAACCAACACACACACACACACACACACACACACACACACACACACACACACACACACACACACACACACACACACACACACACACACACACACACACACACACACAGAGAGAACACACAACACAAGCAGCAGACTGTTAAGATGTTTGGACAATTACTAAATCCAGCTGCTGCTTTTATGGTTTCTTATCGAGCTTTGCCACAGGCTTACTCTTTCAAAATGAATTAATCAAAAATACTTTCATTCTACTCTGTGCATTTGTGTGTGTGTGTGTGTGTGTGGCCTAGCATTACTATACTTGTGGGGACCTACATCTGTTTACATAGTCACGTGTGGGGACTCGCCTCCCTTATGGGGACAAATTGGAGGTCCCCATGAGGGGAATCATTAATTTTAGGGTGAAGACTTGGTTAGGTTAAGGGTTAGGGTTAGGCATGTGTTGGTTATGGTTAAGGTTAGGATAAGTCTCCAGGAAATGCATGTAAGTAAATGTAATGTCCCCTGAAGTGATGTATACATGGTTTGTGTGTGTGTGTGTGTGTGTGTGTGTGTGTGTGTGTGTGTGTGTGTGTGTGTGTGTGTGTGTGTGTGTGTGTGTGTGTGTGTGTGTGTGTGTGTGTGTGTGTGTGTGTGTGTGTGTGTGTGTGTGTGTGTGTGTGTGTGTGTGTGTGTGTGTGTGTGTGTGTGTGTGTGTGTGTGTGTGTGTGTGTGTGTGTGTGTGTGTGTGTGTGTGTGTGTGTGTGTGTGTGTGTGTGTGTGTGTGTGTGTGTGTGTGTCTCTCCGGATGTGTGTTAATAGTTTATTACAGCGGATGGCGGGAGTGAGTAATTAATTGTTTCTCGCAGCCTAGATAAACTGCTGGATTCGGGCTTGTTCACCGGAGAGATAACGGAGCTGTCAGGAGGCCCAGGGAGCGGGAAATCTCAGGTGAACATTTCCTACATTCCTCTTCCTCTTCATCGCTGCGTTTCAGCCTCATGATTTTCCTCTTTGAGTATTCCCTCGTCTCCAGTCCTGCAATAAAACACCATAAACAATAGTTATGGTTTAGCTAACACACATTATCCATGCTTTATTTAACTGTCCCCCGAACACCAGGCATGTCTCCGAGGCAGTGGAGGAATCTAACTTTGCATATTTACTCACGTACTGAGGTACTTGTACTTCATTTGAGTATTTTCTAGGGTTGTAACGATATACCGAATATCGCGGTATCGCGGTAAATAAACGTCTCAATACCGTCGTGAGACTGACAAAATCTACCGCAATTAAAAAAAAAAAAAAAAATGTTTAAACATATTTTTTTTTTTAAACACTTTTCTTTGTTTTAAACCTTTATTTAACCAGGTGGTCCCATTGAGATCATCGATGTCTTTTTCAAGAGAGACCTGTCCAGCATGGCAGCAAGTAGGTTACAACATGAACATAAAACAACAGATAACACAAAAGGACATCGTATTTACAGGGCTACATTTACACAGCTAGAGATTGACAAGTACCAACAGTATATTATATCCCTGTCAATAAGCCTCACCTTCTTGGCAAAAACGGTATTGTTTTTGAAGTGGTGGAGAGACAATGCACAGTTTGACCCACTGCTGTCACCCATGGCCAAAGCATATCTCTCCGTCCCACTGAGGTGGCGTTAGACTTTTTCACTGTCCGTCATTTTGACAGACAGGATCGTAAAATGTCCGTCATAATCCCTTATTACCTGTCGGGTCTGAACAGAGAGAGAGAGCACGCTCGTGAACTGTCAAGCGCACAGCGTAAAGCAAAACCTCCCAGACATGTATTGATCTGTACGGCAAAGTACGGTTTGGAAACTATATCATTTCCTTTTGGAGGGCATGCATAACACGGCATAATACCAGAGCCTCGCTGCGGGGAAACGTTGGCGCTGTTCCGAGTTTGTTCTAATCTGTCAAAATGACAGACTGCTTTCAAATTTTTCCGTCATTGTTAAATAAACCGACCACTGCTGTCCCAGCAACATCAGTACCAGCAACATCAGTACCAGCAACATCAGGACCAAGCGAGAGAGTCTTTTCCAGAGCAGGGGATTTTGTAAATGCCCAAACATCCCAGCTTATAAATACCTGGAAATGTGGACATTCTCATATTCCTAAAAACCTGTCTGATGATGCCGAGTGAGTGACTCGTGAGTTTGAGTTGAGTTACTTGAAAAACTAAAGTGAAACTTGATTTATTTTATTGCAGGGTCTGATTATTAAATGTTTATTTGTGAGATGCAGTGGCACAAAGAAAATGCCTACTTTGTTTGGTAGTACTGTAGGTACAAAAATACTGGTTTTCTTGTTCCAGTCTGTTACTGTCACTTTGTTTTTGACACTTTAAAATACTGCTATCCTACTAAAATGCTGAACAAATCAGATTTATTATGTAATAAAGAAACATTTTCCGTGTAAAAAAAATGTTTATTAAAAAAAAAAAAAAAAAAAAATTCTTTATTGATTTTTTTTTCTTTATTATTCAATATCGCGATAAATACCGTACCGTGGACTTGTTATCGCGATATTATCGTACCGTGAGTATTTGGTATCGTTACATCCCTAGTATTTTCTGATTAGCGAGTTCATTCTGTAAGCCAGTGCTGTTCTCGTTTTCTCTACTAGATATACTTTTCAGGTTTAGTTACTTGCTACTTTGGAGATTAAAGTTATTGGCACAAAATAGAAAATCAAGTAATGTTTTCATTACAATATTTCGTTATAGGTTAAACTACAAAGCAATATATAAAGTCATTCAAATCAAATAAATCCCACCTTTACCAAATGCAACATTGAAGAGATGAACACATTATTGCATATAATACTATAATTGTGATATAATATTATTCTGAAATGGGCCATACATGATCATTTCTACTTTTGCCTTTGGTACTTTAAATATATTTTGATGCCAATATATTTGTAGTTTTATTTAAGTAACATTTTGAAAACACAACCTAATAAAGTAACCTGTAACAGAGTATTTCAACACTGTCTTATTTCTATTTAAAAAACAGCTTTTTGCAGTATTTTTTACAACAAGAGCAAACCAGTCCTATTATATATGTGAAAGATAACATTTTACTGATTAAGATCCACCAGTTTCCCAAAGAGCTTTTCTGTTGTCTCGACACATGAGAACAGTTTTAACTGCACGAGTGTAACATGTAACTGAGTATTTCTGTACCTTAGTATTTCCATTCATACCAAAGTAAATGTCCCCCTCCAGGTGTGTTTCGGCGTGGCGGTGCACGTCTCCCTGCACCTGAAACAGAGTGTGATCTTCATCGATACGACAGGAGGACTCACCGCCAGCCGCCTGCTCCAGATGATGCAGACAGAGAGCAGTAACACAGAGGAGCAGGTGAGGGGACAGCATGGAAGTTTCACACTAATACTACCTGATGTGAGATAACAACACAACGTGGATCTGTCACTTCACAGACGGAGGCTCTTCAGAGGATCCACGTCTTCCGCCTGTTCAACATCTTCTCTCTCCTCGACTGTCTGTTCGCTCTGCGCTGTGGCAGGCTGCAGCAGGTTGGTACTTTTACTGCTTCAAATACACCAAGAATCCTGATGGGAAAATACTGAATGTCCTCTTCCAATCTGAGAGTAACATGATAACAAAGGTATCCCAACTGTAGCTGTGAACATGACAGGATGTGTGATTACCTAGAAGAGCATCAGGACTGTTTGAGGCAGATGATAGCTATGTGATTAACATGATGATTCAGCCTCTATGGAGAGAGACATATGACAAGCATGCTCATTTCTGACGTGGAGCTAATCTGAAGTAAACATTGAATACTGCTTTCTATTCCTCCATCTTGTGACTGTGTAACTCCCTCTCTTGGATATCAGCATGTGAAGGACACTGTTCAGGAACTAGTTGATGCTCTGTATGTGATGACTCCTTCCAGAATATTGAGAAAAAGTCAAACATTTTAGAAAAAATCAGATTGTTTTGTAAAAGTAAAAAAAAAATGTAAAAGTCAGAATTTTGAGATTTTGAGAAAAAGTCAGGATTTTGAGAAAGTCAGATTTGTTGGTAAAAGTTAGAATTTTGAGTAAAAGTCTGAATTTGATTTTTTTGATTTTGAGAAATTCCGAATTTTGAGATTTTCAGAAAAAAGCCAACATTTTGAGAACAAACATTATGTTGTTCATGACAGGATGTATGATTACCGAGAAGAAGCGGTATTCCTCCATCTCCGTTACGGCTGCGCCGCGGCGGTCGTGAGGATCGCGGCCACTCTAGTCAATGGGTGCTATTCCACCACACGCGCCGCGTTACGGCTCAGAAGCGGCACAGAAGCGTCCCAGAAGCGTCCCAGAAGCGGCTCGGCGCAGCGCTTCTCTAAAATTAGGATGAATCCTATTTTTGCCGCAGCGCAACCGTAAGGTATGGTCAGGCAGGCAGCCCCCCCCCCTCGCAGGAAGACGAAAGGTGAGCATCCGGGCCAGGCCCATCCCCCACATATACTAATTTAGCAGACCCCCCTCCTTCATCACAACACCTCCACTACGATACGCACAATGGACGACGAGGTTTTCATCATGGAAGTGGAAAAACACACTATTTTATATGATGTAACCGATGCTTACTACAAGGACAACATCAGAAAGGACAAGGCCTGGTTTTTAGTCGCTGCAGTTTGTGGAGTGGAAGGTAACAACTACATATTAATGTTTTAAAGTTAATTAATACTTGTAGGTAAAGTGCAGAGCCATTCAATAAACACAATTTAAACAGACACAAAAATAAAACATTTAACTACGTAGCCTACTTACTTTCTTGTAGAAGTACAAATGTCCAGGATGCCCGAATCAATAACAAAACTGCGAGCCTGCACGTACGACGTTACGCTTCTGAAACGCTTCTGGGGCGCGTCCGGTGGGTTATGGCGCTAGAGGAGGCCGGACCAAAACCGCGGCGCAGACGGACCCGGTGGAAACTGGGGGTAACTCCCTCTCTTGGATATCAGCATGTGAAGGACACTGTTCAGGAACTAGTTGATGCTCTGTATGTGATGACTACTTCCAGATTTTGATAAAAAGTCAAACATTTTAGGAAAAGTCAGATTTGTTTGTAAAAGTAAAAAAAAAATGTAAAAGTCAGGATTTTGAGAAAAAGTCAGGATTTTGAGAAAAAGTCTGAATTTGATTTTTTTGATTTTGAGAAAGTCTGAATTTTGGGATTTTCAGAAAAAAGCCAACATTTTGAGAACAAACATTATTTTGTGCATGACAGGATGTATGATTATCTACAAGAATCGGCTTTCCTCCATCTTGTGACTGTGTAACTCCCTCTCTTGGATATCAGCATGTGAAGGACACTGTTCAGGAACTAGCTGATGCTCTGTATGTGATGACTCCTTCCATTCTGGAGAGGATCACAGATACAAGGATCCTGATGTTGAAGCTCAAGCCGGGGACGAGGGAGATTTTTCTCACAGGAACCTTCGAGACGACGCGTTGCATTTCCAGCTCATCTCATTTCGTCACATGTTTCTTCCACCAGGCGTGTACTGCCTCTGTGAAGGCGGTGATCGTGGACTCGGTGTCGGCGGTTATCTCTCCTCTGCTGGGAGGAAAGCAGAACGAAGGTGATATCTCTCTCTGAAGTCCATCAAACCTGAGGCTGTGTTTACACTCACACCTGCACATATCTCTAAACAAGCTTCATATACATTTGGCAAACATGACACGTTAGTTTCTGTCGTGAGAAAGTGGGAAATAACAAAACTTTTTTACCGTCACAAAGAATTGTTGAATAATAAACATCATTTTGAGCTTCTTATATTTGTTATAGTTATTTCCTGTTGATAAGGGCAGCACAATTTGTTAGCAGTTAATGCACTATAACTTTTATTTTACTTTAAGTGTTATTTTCAGTGTTTAAATATAGCTGGGCTCTTAAAAAGGACATATTTAGCTCATATCAGTTTGTCGTGTCTCTACTGGGACATGTCTCCATGCTTTAATGTTGAAAAAGCTCTTTATTTTTCAATGTGTTGGAGCGATAGCCAATAGGAGCGTGAGGGTTACATAGTGATGTCACTTAGTAATCACCGGGATTTTAGCCTTTGCAGACCATTTACATCAGGGATGGGCCGGCCCCCACCTCCTCTTTTTGCGGCCCTCACATTAATTTATAAACAACGCAATTAATTAAAATAATTATTGTTGTACTTGTAGTACTGATACCGTCCACTAGAGTCCTAGTTACGTCGCGAGCTGCGTACATTATTTTGTTCGGCAGCCAAATACCGCAAAATAATCTGTGACGCGTTTGTGTGTATTGTGTTTGTTTCCCGGGAAACACTCACAAGAAACCCCGGCTGTTGTTATGCCTGCTGTGACGTTAAGTTGCCGCTTGTAATTATGCCGAAGCTTCAAAGTTGTATTTATCATCAGAATTTGGCGAAACAAGTTTAATATTCTAAAAACCAAGACTTTGTTTATTTGAAATCAGATGAAAACAAACTGTCACGGACCCTGCCGTGTTATCTATGATTACTAAGCTTTTCATTCATAATGTCAGGGGGAGAGAGGGAGGGGGGGCGGCGCTGAGGAACAGCAGAGAGTTGACAGGTGTCTGTGTTGCAGTGGCGGTTCTACGGGGTGGCACGGGGTGGCAGCTGCCACCTCAGAAAAAGGCCTTGCCACCCCAGCTGCCACCCCAGTTGGCAGCTTTGTTTTGAAAGAAAAGTTGTGGCTCATCGGACATTTATGAGAGAAAATCTCTAATGTCCGAGTGCAAGTGAATGCAGCACAAGACGCGAGCATTTTAACCCCTCCCCCGGCCCTGGCGTGAGCGTGGAAATGGCTTAGCCCCACCTTAGCCCCACCATGAAAAATGATGTTAAAGTAAGCAAAATAAAATCCGCCAACTCGCACGGAGTAAATTGCACAGACAGCAGTTAGTAAGATTGATTTCAGTAGCCACTTGTCTGGAAATACCGAAGACCAGAAACGGTTTTGAAAACTTTTGTCACGTAGTCAATAGAACATCTTTGATAATGTCTTCTGGCCAATCAGAATCAAGATAACGGCGTGGTGTTGTTGCAGGAAGTCCCGACGGAGAATACTTTTGCTGTAGTACATTTCTATATACATCGATACAACATTATGTGTTGATAGAAATCAACACGTAATGAAATAAGACCCCACGGTTTGATGATTGATAGGTGTGTGAGCTGTCTTTCATTTTGACACACAGAACAATGGGGGCTATCCACCCTCATCCACAATGTAAAGTAATTCACAGCCTCTTCCCTCTTCTCTCTGTGAGGAGCAGCAGGTTCAGCTTTCAGAACAAAGTAACAAAAAATTAAAATGGCATTAATTTTTTTAAATATGCCGTGTAGTAATAGATGTATTTATTTCTCTTCTCAAGAGAGTACCAGAATGTGTATTTTATGTTAGTATTTCAAAAAATCTCCTGGGGGACAATCCCCCCAGACCCCCCTGCAAGGGTTGGGTTTTCAGCATGTCAACTCTTTCACCTGTGGGGAAATTGCAGGATTGGCTCCAAGTCGCCCTTTTTATTTACTACAAGACAAATGTGCCTTTTTATTTTATACAGTTCAATTTGGATTGAGACAGGGAAATAATCTAAACCTCACGCGTGGCGTTTCACTGTCAAGGGGAGCGTGTATGTAATTACATTGCAAATACTGACTTGAGCCCTATGGGTTAGCCCTACCAGAGATTACCCAACACAAACACTCTGGAGCCGCCACCGTTTGCGGTCTACAATGACAGAGAAGAGACTGTCAAGTTTGGCTGTACTCAGCATTGAATCAAAACGCACCATAGCTTTAAATCTTAATCAGTTTGTGAGGCGTTTTGCTGAACAAGATGGTAATCGCCACATTCAGCTGTTATGGGCAACTTGATGCTCTGCTCACGGATGAGTCGAAGAGCATAAAAAACTGTTAAGATGATGACCTTACATGTGTATAATATTTTTCTTCTTTGAGGGGGTCTGCCCCCAAAAACTGTTTCAAGTCCTGAGAAAGTCAAATAAGACGGTGTGTAAAACTTCACTGCCCAGCCAAAAGAAAGTAACCACTTTGATTTAACTCGGCCAGTAGGTAAGGACTTTCCACTGGATAATAGCTGCAGTGATGTTTATGTTTTAGCTGAATACACGTTTTGTAACCCTAACTGATGCAGTTAGTCACTTCTTTAATGTTTCTTCTTTCTGATGTAAAGTCAAGGTTGTAACTGTTTGCAATGAAGCTGTGGGGCGCTGAACTGTTCCTTTGATTATTTTGATTTAAGATAGTAATTACTTGTCTTTCAAATTTGAAGGAGGGTGAGCAAGCATCTTGAGGAACATTCATCATTATCTCCTCCAAAAAATATAGTTTATTTAATAATAACACTGAATATGTGAATCATAACAGTGATTGACAGCTGATAGGAATAATATTATCATATTCATACAGACAAACATCGATGAGACAGTTAATTAATGTACTTATTGCAGCAGTCTGCATAGATTTGGTACCCCTGATGGTCTAAGAGTGAAACAAACTCATTCAGGTATTGTTCAGTTAAAATTCATTAAATGATGTCTGCCACCTTATATGTATGTAAGGCTTTACTGATGTGCCACAATAATGTCACCTATGTTATTGATTTAAAATAAATATTGTGGCTTTCCAAGTTAACATTGTTGATATGACTGCGATTAAATCAGCATATACTTCTGCAAGGGGATGCCACCCCTGAAATTCTCCTGCCACCCTCTGGCCACCCCATGAATATTTGTCTAGATCCGCCCCTGCTGTGTTGACATTCCCCTTATTGTGCGTCAGCAGAGACTCCAAGTGTCTTAGGTTCAAGTTCGACAACGAATGTCTGGGTTAGTGTTCATGACTTCATGTTTATGTCATCTTAATGTTTAATCTCAATACACACTTTCCGTGCTTTCCAATAGTTTAAAATAGTTTTATTCCACTGTTAAATAACCTGTTCAATACAAACATGCCACTTGTGAAAATGAAATAACATTTCTGTGAACTGATATTTGTTTAGTGAGCTTCTTAGAGGATGTTCCCTGAAAGATTGAAAAATGTCAATGAAGATGTCAGACTTAGTATATGTGTTAATAATTACATACAACACATGGAATGTGTGTTTGTGTTCCAAGTGAATCTGCGGCCCCCTTGTGGCCAGTACATACATGATGTGCCCCCCACCACCATCCAAGTTGCCCATCCCTGATTTACATGCACTAAAACACTAAAAAATATAAGAGACTATAGGACATGGAAAACCCCCCAAAAGCCTAGCAGAGCCTCTTTTAATAAATCTTCACAGCTGAAAAGCAGTCCGAGTTCACCTGTGGAGTGAAAGCTCATTCGTCTGATATCAGTTATAAATAGATCTGTTTTATTAACCTTGGAGCTGCTTCCGCTGCAGTCTGACCTCCTGAGAGTCAACATAATTAAAGTTAATCCAGATGAACTTTAATCTACTTTATTCTGAACTTTTGGTTTTAAAGACAGATAAAAAAACACCCACAGAGAGGAGAGGACCTGAAACGAACCTGTGTGTGTTATTTAAACGAGTTAATTCATGAAGTATTCTGTTGGGAGCCACAGACAGGTTTAACAAACTGATCTGTGTAGACCAATGTATTCATGAATAAATTAACGTCTGACCTCTGGGCGGATTGTTATAAGACCGATAAAGTGAATTTCCCTTGAAGCGCTTTTTCTTGTTCTTCACACCTGAGCAGCTTCTGTTTAAATAAAAAAAACACAAATAACGATTGAAAGGCTAAAATCACAGCTCATAGAACGTTTTAACAAAAGCACCTCAGGTAGATTAGGTTTGTAGCTGATGTGAAACAACTCAATCTGTTCAAACCTAGGAAGGAAATGTCTCATTGAGATATATGTCACATTACATTACATGTTATTTGTTAGACGCTTTGATCCAAAGCGACTCAATTTGGGGTGAAGTGTCTCAGGGACATGCTGAGTGGGGTTTGAACCTGTGACCCCCTGAACCCAACACCAACGCACAACCCACTGCACCACACGCCTCCCTTTTAGCCCCATATTTTAATTATTATTATTATATATTTAACATTACATTTCTTTGTATAGTCAGATTTAGCATATTTTCATGTCATTACAATTTTCTTCTGTAATTATTGCGCACATAATAAGAATAAAGAAATTGGATATTTCCTCTCATCTGAGCGACACCCCGGAGCTCTGACTCAGTGTGTCTGTAATAAAAGAGTCAGTCACCCATAGACGTATTAGAGACTGTAAATGTCAGTAATATCTGCAGCGTGAGCTCCTTCTGTTAAACTGCTTCTAAAGTAGAGACACTGTATATTCTGCTCACTCTCTCACTCCCCGCCTGCAGGCATGTCCTTGATGATACAAGTGGCTGGAGCTCTGAAGACGATGGCGAAGGACTTTAACGTCGCTGCATTGGTGAGAGAGTCCTTGATGTGCACTACTTTAAATGCACCGTGCATATCTGCTGTCAATCCTAACTCTCTGCAACCCTCTCACATCTTCCTCTGCTGAAACCTTTAAATCAGGGTAAAACAAAAGGTTCCTAATGTCTGACACTAAATGTGTGTTTAAGACAAATCCATTCAACTGTTTGACTGCAGGTGGTGATTATGTCAAATCTCTAATAACACTAATCGTGTTTAAAGAGCGTGAAGTAAAGAAAATGTTCCTTCACCTCCAATTATCAAGTTATTTAAAGTGAGGTGAAGATGATTTGATCGGCTGTTTGATGGCCCTCTGATTAGAAGTGGGACAATGTAGAGAGTTATATATTTATTTCCTTCTTCTAAAGCTTGAACCGTCAATCAATTCTAAACCATAAAACAGAACACATGATGAGATAATCCGTCCTTTTAAACGGTACTTAAACGTATTTTACGATACCTACTATAACTTATGTAAAAACAAGACATAGGAGAAATGTCACAGAATCCAGTTCCCCCCCCCCCCCCCCCCGGGATAAATAGATCAAATCAACATTTATTATATCCCCAAATCACAAGAAATGCCTCGAAGGGACAAAGCTATCAAAAGCAAAGACAACAACAACAAGTGTTCTGATTCTGAAAGATTGAACGTAATGATGTCTGATCTGTCTGCAGGTGACGAACCATGTGACGCGCAGCGACAGTGGGGGGGTGCAGCCGGGTCTCGGGGTGTCATGGAGTCACATCCCGAGAACCAGAGTCCTGCTGGAGAGGAGGGGGGAGGGGGGGGCGGGCGGGCACTCCAGTCTGCGCTCTGCCACCCTGATCAAGTCCTCCAGACAGGTTGTGTGTGTGTGTGTGTGTGTGTGTGTGTGTGTGTGTGTGTGTGTGTGTGTGTGTGTGTGTGTGTGTGTGTGTGTGTGTGTGTGTGTGTGTGTGTGTGTGTGTGTGTGTGTGTGTGTGTGTGTGTGTGTGTGTGTGTGTGTGTGTGTGTGTGTGTGTGTGTGTGTGTGTGTGTGTGTGTGTTATTAATGTTGAGAGATTTGTGTGTGTGTGCTATTAATGTTGAGAGATTTGTGTGTGTGTGCTATTAATGTTGAGAGATTTGTGTGTGTGTGCACTATTAATGTTGAAAGATGTGTGTGTGTGTGCACTATTAATGTTAAGAGATGTGTGTGTGTGTGTGCACTATTAATGTTAAGAGATTTGTGTGTGTGTTTGTATTTATATCTGCTTAGGATGTCTGTAAATGTTTTTTTTAGGGATGCTCCGATCGATCTGTCACCGATCGAGATCGGCCGATACTCACTCTCTACCGATCGATCGGTGCTCTCTAAACATGCCGATCGCGAGAGCCGATCGCATGACGTAAAATACATGACCCTTTTCTCTGTGTGCGGCAAAACAAGCTCGCCAAAATGGCTTCACCGGTCTGGCATTATTTTAAGGTGTCCGAAAAAGACAGTAAAATAGCGGAATGCAACGTGAAGCAGAAATCCTGCAGCTCCGCCCGCCGGACCGGTAAGCGGAGCGAAACACACAAGAGTTAGACCTAACCCACTTAGCTATTTGATCTACCTCTGGAACTAGTCATTATGAATATATGTATTCTTCACTGTTGGGTCACTCTATTACTGGATCAGTGAGCTGCATGAGATACTGACAGGCTGTCAGGAGAGGGAGGGGGGAGAGAGAGGGAGAGAGGAAAAGAGAGCGCTTCCGCTCATTTCTCCCGTGTTATTATCCAAAGTGAATGTAAACTTGAATAATGTACATCATTTGAATGTAATAATGAAGTTGATTGTTGTTGGTGGAAGCTCCAGTGAATGAGCATTAACTGAGTTTTAAACATCACTTTAAATGGAAGATTTAAAGTGATGTTT
Source organism: Pogonophryne albipinna (assembly GCA_028583405.1). Classification (NCBI taxonomy): domain Eukaryota; kingdom Metazoa; phylum Chordata; class Actinopteri; order Perciformes; family Artedidraconidae; genus Pogonophryne; species Pogonophryne albipinna. Next base: position 622,963 of record JAPTMU010000088.1, read on the forward strand.
AAATCTTCCATTTAGGCCCCGCCCACTCGATCGGATCGGCGATCGGTATCGGCCGATACTGATTCCGGCGATCGGAGCATCCCTAGTTTTTTTCATTACATTTACATTTTCCGACATACTTTTACCTACTTTTTCACAATATTCTTTGGACGTACTATTTTATGACTATTTCACAATATTTTAGACATTAAACTATGATATTTGATATTTTTCTACAAACTATAGACTTTTCTTCATAAACATTGTTATGACATGTATTATAATAATATGACCCTTCTATTTAAAATGTTATGATACACCATACTGGATTTCTTTCAGTGTATATATAACTATGCTAATTTGTACAATATCTGGATGTCTTTGTCCTTTCAGAGGACTTTTAATAGCTATTGATGATTTAAAAGCTGTTAGCGACATACTTTGCCTCTCTAACCCTAACCCTCATAAATAACTGTCCACGAAGACATTAATTAAACATTTACAAAAGATGTCTGTCAGACCGTACAAAGAGGCGCTTTGACGCAGCAGTCAGAACGAACTCCAACATAACGTGTGTGTGTGTGTGTGTGTGTGTGTGTGTGTGTGTGTGTGTGTGTGTGTGTGTGTGTGTGTGTGTGTGTGTGTGTGTGTGTGTGTGTGTGTGTGTGTGTGTGTGTGTGTGTGTGTGTGTGTGTGTGTGTGTGTGTGTGTGTGTGTGTGTGTGTGTGTGTGTGTGTGTGTGTGTGTGTGTGTGTGTGTGTGTGTTTGCAGCCTAGCATTACTATACTTGTGGGGACCTAAATCTGTTTACACAGTCACGTGTGGGGACTCGCCTCCCTTATGGGGACAAATTGGAGGTCCCCATGAGGGGAATCATTAATTTTAGGGTGAAGACTTGGTTAGGGTTAGGGTTAAGGTTAGGATAAGTCTCCAGGAAATGCATGTAAGTCAATGTAATGTCCCCTGAAGTGATGTGTGTGTGGGTGTGGGTGTGTGTGGGGTCAGTGGACTCACACTGTGACGGGGAAGATGATGCCGGCTGCATTGTGTGTGTGTGTGTGTGTGTGTGTCTTTTAAACTAATACATCATCTGTGTGTGTCCTCCCTCAGCCCTGTCACATCAAGGCAGAGTTCGACCTGCAGTGGTGGAGCCGCTCTAAAGAGGGGTCGTCTGGAAAGAGGAAACTGGAGGAGAGTCCTGATGAGAAATAATCTGACCAAAGGTACATGAAGGCTTCTGGATCTGCAAGGAGATGGATGGGTTATTTTTGTTTACATATATTGGTATTGAAGACACAAAGAAAAGACATTTGGTACATTGATAGGAACCACAGTTACAAATGTTCAACAGTTCAAAGCTACTAGTGTTCAGCTTAGCCTCTACTATTGATCAAGCCATGCTGTACTTAGTTGATCTTCACTTGAAGGCGTTCAATATTTAAACCACATTTACAACCCGAACAGACCATGTAAAGGAATTGGATCGTTTAATGTTCCATCGTTTTGCCTTTGATAACAGCACTATGCAAATATTGGACTGATTGATTCACATTATTACATCACGAGTGCTTCAATCCCTGCTTTGCTTCTTTCATCAGAATAATTAATAAAGCTTGCCCATATATACGATGACTTTTGAGATGCTCTTCCAACTCTCAGCTGGGAGACCTTTCTTCTGTCAGTCACTGCAGACTCCTGAGGGCTTCAATACATTCAAACATGAATTTAAACCCCTTCATAGAAGCATGAAGGGGATGAAAACGGCACATATGAATTATACTTGAAAGCCTTTCAGATGTAAGGGTCTAGCTTCTCGTTGGATGGTATAGGGTCTCGTGATTTAGTAAGAAAGTGAGAGGTTTATGGTTAAGAAGGAGGAACAACTTCTTATAGACCAGTGCTTCTCAAAGTGTGGTCCGTGAGCGCCCCCTAGTGGTCCGTGAATATATTGGTAACATTTCACATTTGAAATAAATAAATACATTTAAGTTTTCCGCACTCTCGCGGGAATATCTCTCCGCAATGGAGCGAGTTTAAGTTTCTTTCGATTGCATGATATAGCCCAGGGCAACACCTTCGTCACACATGTTGCCACTTGTTTGTACCATTTTCAGGCGATTTGTAATCTGTCCTAGAAAAACGATGTGTTTTTGGATATTTGTGGAGTTAGGTGGTCCGCGACCGCGAGTGTATGAAAAAGTTTGAGAAACACTGCTATAGACAAATGCTTTTCATATCAGCGTGTCTTTCAACATACTACACTACAACCAGGGTTGGGAGGGTTACTTTGTTAATGTAATTAGTTACTGAATACATGGCTCTGAAAGTCATCCGAATACAGTTACAGTTACGTGTCTTAAGAACGTATTCAGATTACTTTTAGAATACTTTTGGAATACTTTCTTTTTCCATAACAGATGGGTTTTGGTGAACAGGAGACACGTATGTTACTGTTTTAATGGCTTATCAAGAACTCAAACACGACATCTTGGTGTCATTCTGGACAGCTCTCTAATCTGCACCGCACATAAAGAACATCCCCCAGACTGCATTCTTTGTACTGTCTTAAAACCTTTCCTTGGAATATGTTATGAATTGTAAGGTGTCCTTGGGTGCTTTGAAAGGCGCCCCTAAATAGAATGAATTAGCATTACTATGTATTATTATTATTATCTGAAACGATGTAATAACTTGTTTAACTTGTTCCAGTCACTTGCCCCATGCATTCAGTGGCAGCAGGCCATTCACTTTGATTTGATCCCGTTATGAAATGTCATCATCTCGACAATAAAGAAATGCTACAGATACACGTTTGCAACATCAGGAGGATACGTCCCCAGCTGACCCAGAAAGCCACGCAGGTTCTGGTCCAGACTCTCGTCATCTCACGCCTAGACTACTGCAACTCCCTCCTGGCTGGTCTACCTGCATGTGCCATCCGACCTCTGCAGCTCATCCAGAATGCAGCGGCTCGTCTGGTCTTCAACCTTCCTAAATTCTCCCACACCACTCCGGTCCTCCGCTCCCTCCACTGGCTTCCGGTAACTGCTAGAATCCACTTCAAGACACTGGTACTTGCGTACCATGCTGCGAATGGATCTGGCCCTTCCTACATCCAGGACATGGTTAAACCGTACACCCCAGCACGTGCACTATGCTCTGCATCAGCCAAACGACTCGCTGCACCCTCGCTGCCAAGGGGACCCAAGTTCCCATCAGCAAAAACACGTGGGTTTGCTATCCTGGCTCCAAAATGATGGAATGAGCTCCCCATTGACATCAGGACAGCAGATAGCTTACACACCTTCCGGGGCAGACTGAAAACTCATCTCTTTCGACTTCACTTCGAGCAATAGAACTATTAACAAAGCACTTATATACTAATAAAGGACTGGCTTATCTAAAGCCAGTTGAGTAGCACTTGAAATGTTTTGGCACTATGAAACCTGATGTACTTATATGATTCTGGTTTCTTCAAGTTTGTATCTTGTTGGTCGAACGCACTTATTGTAAGTCGCTTTGGATAAAAGCGTCAGCTAATGCAATGTAATGTACATAAACGTTATCTTGCACTTATCGAACCATCTCTGTTTCTAACTTTCAATATAGTTTAAAAGAGATCTCTCTCTCGCTCACAGACACGCTGCATCTCTCTCTCGCTCAGACACGCTGCATCTCTCTCTCTCTCTCTCTCTCGCTCACAGACACGCTGCATCTCTCTCTCTCGCTCAGACACGCTGCATCTCTCTCTCTCTCGCTCAGACACGCTGCATCTCTCTCTCTCTCTCTCTCTCGCTCACAGACACGCTGCATCTCTCTCTCTCGCTCAGACACGCTGCATCTCTCTCTCTCTCGCTCAGACACGCTGCATCTCTCTCTCTCTCTCTCTCTCGCTCACAGACACGCTGCATCTCTCTCTCTCTCGCTCAGACACGCTGCATCTCTCTCTCTCTCTCTCTCTCGCTCACAGACACGCTGCATCTCTCTCTCTCGCTCAGACACGCTGCATCTCTCTCTCTCTCGCTCACAGACACGCTGCATCTCTCTCTCGCTCACAGACACGCTGCATCTCTCGCTCACAGACACACTGCATCTCTCTCTCTCTCGCTCAGACACGCTGCATCTCTCTCTCTCTCTCTCTCTCGCTCACAGACACGCTGCATCTCTCTCTCGCTCACAGACACGCTGCATCTCTCTCTCTCTCGCTCACAGACACGCTGCATCTCTCTCTCTCTCTCGCTCACAGACACGCTGCATCTCTCTCTCTCTCGCTCACAGACACACTGCATCTCTCTCTCTCTCGCTCAGACACGCTGCATCTCTCTCTCTCTCTCTCTCTCGCTCAGACACGCTGCATCTCTCTCTCGCTCACAGACACGCTGCATCTCTCTCTCTCTCGCTCACAGACACACTGCATCTCTCTCTCTCTCGCTCACAGACACGCTGCATCTCTCTCTCTCTCGCTCAGACACGCTGCATCTCTCTCTCTCTCTCGCTCACAGACACGCTGCATCTCTCTCTCTCTCGCTCACAGACACACTGCATCTCTCTCTCTCTCGCTCAGACACGCTGCATCTCTCTCTCTCTCTCGCTCACAGACACGCTGCATCTCTCTCTCTCTCGCTCAGACACGCTGCATCTCTCTCTCTCTCGCTCACAGACACGCTGCATCTCTCTCTCGCTCACAGACACGCTGCATCTCTCTCTCTCTCGCTCACAGACACACTGCATCTCTCTCTCTCTCTCTCGCTCACAGACACGCTGCATCTCTCTCTCGCTCAGACACGCTGCATCTCTCTCACAGACACGCTGCATCTCTCTCTCTCTCGCTCACAGACACGCTGCATCTCTCTCGCTCACAGACACGCTGCATCTCTCTCTCTCGCTCACAGACACGCTGCATCTCTCTCTCTCGCTCACAGACACGCTGCATCTCTCTCACAGACACGCTGCATCTCTCTCTCTCTCGCTCACAGACACGCTGCATCTCTCACAGACACGCTGCATCTCTCTCTCTCTCACAGACACGCTGCATCTCTCTCTCACAGACACGCTGCATCTCTCTCTCTCACAGACACGCTGCATCTCTCTCTCTCTCGCTCACAGACACGCTGCATCTCTCTCACAGACACGCTGCATCTCTCTCTCTCTCGCTCACAGACACGCTGCATCTCTCTCACAGACACGCTGCATCTCTCTCTCACAGACACGCTGCATCTCTCTCTCTCACAGACACGCTGCATCTCTCTCTCTCTCGCTCACAGACACGCTGCATCTCTCTCTCTCTCTCTCTCACAGACACGCTGCATCTCTCTCGCTCACAGACACGCTGCATCTCTCTCTCTCTCTCACAGACACGCTGCATCTCTCTCTCTCTCACAGACACGCTGCATCTCTCTCTCTCTCTCGCTCACAGACACGCTGCATCTCTCTCGCTCACAGACACGCTGCATCTCTCTCTCTCTCTGCATCTGATGGTCATTTCTGGAGGACAGTTATGTCAGCAATGAATTAGCATAGAATTAGACGACGAGCAGTTTGGCACCTTGTACATGGGCGCTATATAAATGCAAATCCATTATCATCTATAATCCTTCCACTTCTCCTGTACAGTACAAACTGCTGCGAGCACAATTTACACAAAAGACAAAGCATGAAGTTACGGAGGAGACATTTTATTTATTCCTTTCGGCAGACAAATCATTTTTTTCTCAGTTCTTGAGCCGGGGTTTAATCGCTCGCAAAATGGTCCACTCAGGCGGTAAAAATAATGCACGATGCTGATAAAACCCCATATTGTTTCTGCTGCGTATTCATTTCCAGGCCTTTACAGAGGTTTGTTACACGATGTTTGTGAAATGCATTTCATGTGTAGCAGCTTCAACGTCATTTATTTGTGTTCTTACAAAAACTACTTCTACAGGACTCACTCACACACACTGTCGTCAGTGAACCCTAACTACAACCATCTATCCCCAGTATTCAATATGATAAAACTAAAAAGCCCAAACCTAATGTATTCTCTGCTTGGAAAGAATAAATAAAACGACCTGATGGCAGTGTGAGTAATTGAAGCCTTAGTGTCCACACCCTTTCTCTTAAAAAACAGTTAACAGTGTAAAAACGTGTGTGTTGTTGTTGTGTATATTTCAACAGGCAGGGACGACACGCCTCTTGCGGATACACTCCCAGATCCAGCTGGGCGTCACTTTGTGAGCCGAGCTGTCGTCGGAGGCGCTCAGCGTGTGCGTTGCCATGGAGACTTCGAAGTCGGCCACCAGGTCTCCGTCGTACGCCACGAAGTACCGCCTCAGTTTGTCGAAGTCCTGCACCGAGGAGGGCAGGAAGAGCTTCACGCCGCTGAAGATGTCCAGCAGCGTCTGAGGGACACACTCTGAAGTTATTATATCGTTCTCACTGGGAAATATATCAATCTGTGAAATCAAACAACGTTTTGCTTAATGCATTTTACCTGATTGTCACATGTTGGAATGTACGATGTTGTTATTTATCAGTCGAGTGACTTAAAATACTTTTCTTTGAGCTTCGTAAAAACAGCCTAGTATTCAGGGTACGTTAAATGAGACAGTTTGAGTTTCAATTGTTTAGCGCTGGCATGTTATGCTGTCATGATTCAGCCTTCCTGATTTTTTGAAAGCTTGTTTCTTGCTCTATTGGGCTTGTTTCTAATCATAAATCTCAAGATGAATCAAAGTTAATTGGAAAATCAAACACAGGTTTAACGGTGTAATTAGTAACCACAGTGAACTGAACACTTCCTGTAAAATAACGAATTATTAGCATATTAATAAAAATAGATTTACCTTTTAACTATTAGTTTATAACTCCATGTGTCGTGTTGCGACATTTTAAACAGCAGAATGTTAATAGTTTTACATACAAAAGAAACATTTGAATGTGTCGTCTTATTTGTTGAAAGTCACATGACCAACCTGATCGTTCCTGGGCTTCAGGATTTGAGCCGTTGGTTTGTTTTGTGTTTTCCCGTTACTGTGAACGCTCTCAGTCTTCACCTCCTTCTCCATCTTCACCTCCTTCTCCTCCTTCTCCACCTTCACCTGAGGGGAAACAGAACCGTTAGTCCATCAAGATGTCTGTGATAATTAACATCAACATACTGTAGTGCTGTGGGTTTCATACCTTCTTGGCACTGGGAGCGTCGTATCCCGGGGTGCGAGGCTCAGATTTGATCACCTTTGGTTTGGGGGTCCTGGGGTCTGTGAGAGAGAGAGCATGTGATCAATGAGATATCACAAGATTTAGAACTGACATCTGTACATAGGTCGTTCTTTTGTTGTGTTTAATGCCGAGTGAAATGTAAGTGTTTCGTACAGGTTTTGTGGAAACATGAAGTGCATACAACATTTGATTTGATGACTTCATTTAATCAACATCATCACACGGGTCGTTGTTTTGTGTGTTTGTTGCAGTCAGCACATTTCTTCCTGTTTTACTTGTCAAATTAAAGTTGTTTCATACAGGTTTTGTAGAAATAAACGTGAAGTGCATACAACATTTTACCTGATGACTTATTTCACGACATACTTTACTGACTTTCTTTTCAAAAAATGCCGTCATACTATGATTTCTTTTACAAGATTTTTCGACCCACTTTACAATGACTTTTTCCTTTTGCAACATACTATAATTTGACATTTTACAAAAAAAAATGGACATACTTTACTACTTGTACTGCTATATACTCAGTGGCGGTTCTAGAACATTTTACATGGGGGGGCAAAGGGGTCATTCCAGGGTGGCATGGGACAGTATGGGGTATTTTATACTAACCTATTTATTGTTAAATCATGCCCTAACACAAGTGTTCTTAATGCACAAGAGAAACAAACATATGGTAAAAAACAGCAGAAAATACTCATGATACCCTAGAATTCTGTTTACTGTGAGTACAGTCAAAGTACTTAGTTATAATTAAGTACACAAATGACATCACCCATCTCTCCAGAGAGCTAAAGGTGACCTGTGCAGCTACACATTTCAACATGTGTCAATACTAAGAGCCGCTAGATTGTGCTGCTGTGATGGAATATGTAAGGAGAATAAAACATACCATGTGGTCCAGCTGGAGTCTCCTCTGCCTCCTGATCCCTGCCTCTGTCCCTCTTTCTGACTCTTCATATTCCTCACATACATTTCTTCTTCTTCACTAATGTCTTCATCTCCTCCTCTTCCTCCTGCTCTGACCCTCCTGGTCTCTTCAGTGAACTCTCTTTTCCTTTTCTCCTTTCTGTTCGTCCTGATCACTTCTCATATGTCTTTTTGTTGTTGTTGACTCACTCCAGCTACTCTGGCCTGCAAGAGTCGACTTGTGAAAAGCACTGCTACAAATGCTTGTATAACTTTACACGTTAGGGACATGTAGCCATACTTGCCAACCTTGAGACCTCAGAAATCTCGTTTTCAACAAACTATACCGAGAGTATTCTCATATTTTTCCACATACTATACTATGAGTTTGTGTGGGTGAAGCACTCACTGGTCTTCTTGGGTGGAGGGGCTCCATGTGAGGATGAGGAGGGGGAGCTTCCTCCGCTGTCTCCTGAGGATCCCTTCCCGTCGTTAGCCGAGGGTCCGGCCGTCACTTTAAAGTCACAATTCTCCTTCGAGATGCGGAACAGCTCCTGAAGAGAGAAGAAACACGAGCTTCAGACAGGAGGAACACAACATACTCCATTACAGGTAAAAGTCCTGCATTTAAAAGTACAGAATCAGCTAAATGTACTTAAATAATCAGAAGTAAAAGTGACTCTTAACTCGTCATGTATTGGATAAGTTTGCCTTTTTTTACCTCAGTTATGTCATTTTAATAAAAGTTGATCAGGTTTACTTCCGTTTCTTTAGCAGCATTTTAACACGCCTTTGCATACGAGTTAGAAATATAACAACATGAACACAAACAGTTCATATAAACAAGCTAAATATCTATCTATGGATACACATAAAATATACGGAATAAGTTTAAATCCTCTGTAAAAGACAAACTTACTGAGTGAGGAGTATATGATCAGGTATGTATAATATATACTATGATTAAATAATAGTACAAAATAGACTTACTATAATTAAAAACATTTTTTGTTCTCCTTTTGCCGTTAAATTCCACACAACTATCACTTCCTGCCCTCTGACCTATATGTATTACCACCAGGCATCAGACCACAGTGTAGATAATGAAAGGCAGATATCCCACCCTGAGCTGCTCTAAGTTGGTGGCGGTCTTCCAGTCCTTGTCGTCTCGGACGCGCGTCATGCGGGGGAATCGGATGGAGATGCCGTCAGCCGTGTGCATTTCTGATTTGGAAAACTCTGCGCCGGTGATCTCCCAGACCGGAGCTTTCTGCAGCGGAGGAGGACACAGAAATATACGGAGTAATATAACCAGGAAATGAAAGAAAGCAATTCTGTCTGCACTGTCTGTCTATTACTGTCTACAGGACTATTACTGTCTACAGGACTATTACTGTTAAAGAAAGGAAGCCTGGAGAATTCATCACTATTTTCTTACTAAGGGTTATTTCAATCGAATGTTTTCAACCTCAGAAGCTAAAGGGTTTTCACGTTGGACTATTTTAAGGTTCTTCGCTTTGTTGCTTATAAACTCTAAGAGTCATTTGTCTGAAGAAAGAGATGAGATGCTCATGGCTTCATTTAAAAGGCGGCACATCATACTATAGTTCATGTGGGAAATACTAATGTGCTTAAAAGTGGAATCTCACCTGAGGATCCCGGACAATGAAATCTGGATAATAGTTCTTGATGACTTTTATCCAGCCGGGGATTTTGCTGGGTTCCTGCACAAAGACACACACACACACACACACACACACACACACACACACACACACACACACACACACACACACACACACACACACACACACACACACACACACACACACACACACACACACACACACACACACACACACACACACACACACACACACACACACACACACACACACACACACACACACACACACACACACACACACACACACACACACACAGGAATTACAAATAATTCATTTGATTCGATATTAAAATCCAGTTAATTACATTTGCTGACATTTAAAATAAGCTTTGGTTTAGAGATTGATCTCATGTTTAAAATGTATATTTCTGTATTTAGTCTGCCCAGTTTACTTTTTTATGTAAATAGGGCAGCAGTGTCAGTGTATTGTTTGCATGCTTTATTTATTTTAATAACTATTGCAAGTAGTCTAATGCATCTTTCTTGTCTTCAAAGGTTTTTCACCTCAAAGACCCATTCAGCAACTAAATGGAAGTTTGTTTCAAGTAAAACTGCTGAAACAAAAGACTCTAAAAGTAACTGTCATTGGAGTGGAATCCTGTTCAAAGTCCAGTAGATGTTTCAAGTCCCTTTCAAGTGGGGACAAATCAGAGAAGACTTGACGGTGACTGCCTGGCTCAGTGTGGCCGGCAGGTGGATTTGTGCTGACCTTGCTGATTTTGATCATGTCCAGCTCCTTCTGGAGTCGAGCCAACATGGCGTCGTCGAAGCCGCCGGAGCACTTAGTGACGGTGCACCACTTCTTAGAGTGAGGGTCGTAACATCCCAGCAGGAAACTGGACATGATGCCCCCTGGTGGGAGAACACACACATTGCATTAGGAGGGACATTAGGGGAAGAGTTACATGAGGATATAGATACTACTACACTTTATAATTGCACTTAAAGGTCCCCTATTATACTGTTTCTCATCAATATATTATAGGTCTCAGATATATACAGAACCTGTCTCTGATTGGCTGAAACACCAAACAGATCATTGCAGCATTACCCATAATCCCCTCTGTTTCAGCCCCGTTTCAAAAGTGCTGATTCTCTGTCCGTTTCTCAATCGCGAGGATTTTGGAGTGCCGCCGAAGTACTGTTCCAATCTCCAGCATACTTGGAATTCCACCGAGGCCGCGTCCTTGGTTTGGGGGAAATTTCGAGGCTGCACATGGGTAGACTTCACGTCCTTAAAATCCCCACAATGCTTTGCGCACGGACCAATTTCAAAAACCCTTGCGGAGAATGGCTGAACCGACGCAGCACACGTTTAAATGTAAGTATGTCGTGGCGTAGAAGATGTGTTGGTAAATATGTTACTTTGTTACATTTGTTATCACCAAAAATGTGTTCTGTGAAAGTAAAGCAAGTTCATAATTAGATTGACATCGTGAGGTATTTATTTTAGGTACAGTTTATGTTGAAACCGTTAGAGAGAGTGGCACACTTGTTAGCCTGTTCCATTCTTCTTTGTTTTCCGAAGCCGTGGCTTGGAAGCATACTTGCTTCGTTTCTGAAGGAAGTGACTTGGAAGTACGCGACTACCAAGCCAGCATCCTCGCGATTGAGAAACGGCCTCTGTCTGTTACTTTAGATGAAAATAAGATCTATGAGATTTCTACCTCTCTCCACATGCACGATATTCACTTAGAATACATTCTTTGCAACTTTTCTTTCATAGAAAAATCAAATATATGTTTTATTCATATATCTTTTATGCAAAACTATTGAGAAATCAGTTTCTTTTCAAGAATGTAAAGGTTTTTGTAGTGTACTGTATACTAATGTGTCTCAGTAAACTGATGGATGTCCAGTGTCACACTTTTTCTTACAGGACTAAAGCGCGCACACACACACACACACACACACACACACACACACACACACACACACACACACACACACACAGTGGATGTTTGTGGCTTCACACACCGTTTGATCCCTTCCCGTAGAAAGCTCCCAGCACCACCAGGTCCGCGGTGTCGGCCATCGCTCCGTCATTCAGATAATCCTTCTTCACCTTCAGCCAGTGACGCTTCCCCGGCTCATACGTACCCTGAAACACACACACACACACACACACACACACACACACACACACACACACACACACACACACACACACACAAACACACACACACACACACACACACACACACACACACACACACACACACACACACACACACACACACACACACACACACACACACACACACACACACACACACACACACACACACACACACACACACACACACACACACACACACACACACACACACACCATCATGAAGTGTAACATTTTACACATCTTCAGAATCCTTCAACAGAGTAGACACTAATTTCCATGTTGGTTCTCTACTCACCTTCAGGTCTTTGAGCACGAGGCCTTCCAGTCCCTCTCTGATGACTCGAGTGATCATGTCTGCCAGATCTCCCGCCCTCTGACACACACACACACACACACACACACACGATATGATGAGCCATTACACATGTATTATTACAGAAGTAAGCCCAATTATTCTTTGTTATTTCCTCACAGTGACGTGCTTCATCTCTGAGAACAGGATCCTGTTGGGAACCTCCACCATGTTGTCTCGCAGGAACTTCCTGCGCTCACTCAGAGGCCTGCAGCACATCAGGAGAGAGGAGAAGATAAGATACACCTTTAATCATCTCTGAAGGGAAATCAGGTGTTCTAGCAGCAGCAGGATAATACGATGAGAATACAAAAACTGAAACAATAAAGATAAAAACGACAACAGAGGAATAGGTGAAGCGTGGTAGTCGAGTTTGCATATAAACAGATATGAGTGAAGATAATTATGAATACATAGATATGCATGTGTAATGAAAGCTATGTGTGGTGGTCAAGCCTTGAAATAAATGTCAGGCAGATTGTACTTCTAGTTATCTAGAATGAATCATCATGATCATGAGAAACAATACTGTTGGGGCACATTTCTGAACATACATTTTTAAAACAAGAAAGGGTTCAACAGTAAGACAGAACAAATGCTTCAGTGTGAGTGACTTTAAAACAATAACAAGTACATGCTTGCATCATTACAACCAGTTGTTGTAATTGTTTTGCACCTTGTTCTGAATGAGCACACATTACCTCTCCATGAGACTCACGCCGTTGAAGTAGATGCAGTCAAAGACAAAAAGGCACACTTTGGCATCTTGGAAGGCCGCTTTCTGCAGCGAGAAGAAAGTGTCGATGTAATTCATGTAGACGGGAAATTAAAGAATGAAAAAGGAGCTTAATAGCTGCTGTGCTCTCACCTTGTGAACTCCCAGGCTCCCAAAGGGCAGAGGCTTGCTGGTGTTGGTGTCGATCAGAAGCACCTCAGCGTCTAAGATCATGCTGTCGCCTCCCATGAACGCCTGAGGGATGAACTCCTTGAAATGTGCCACCTGAGACACAACACACACACTGCGGTTAGAAACTCAGCGAACATGTGACGCATTTCAAACAACTTTTAAAGCAAGACTTGGCAGATTTACAATAGGCTTACAGTAACAACACATTGTCTAAATCAGGGGTGTCAAACTCAATTTCATCACGGGCCACATCAGCATTATGGTTGCACTCAAAGGGCCGGTTGTAACTTTAAGACTATACATATATAAATATTTAATATATATAAAATAATGTAATTACTTTATTGCCTCTGCATTGGATTATTATCAGATAGGGTAAAAACTTCAGAAATAACTACGTCTGAAAGAAGAAGTCTAGGGCAAATAAGTGCAAGTCTCTTCAGTGAGAATGTCACAAAATGATTTTAAAAGAAAAGCCAAATTCTGAAAAAAAAGTCAAAAAAAAAGTCAAATTTAAGATGCATTGTGGGACATGTAGTTTATGGACATCGTGCATCTGTAAACCGGCATGTAACCGTATAATAAACATATTACATTCTTTCAGAGCTCTTGCGGGCCACATGAAATGAAGTCGCGGGCCGGATTTGGCCCCCGGGCCTTGAGTTTGACACCCCTAGTCTAAAGAGTCCAGAGTAGATATGGAGCAGTGATTCAGAAACTCCAGATATCCTCATCAAAACTAATGTGTTTGTAGCAAGCCCCCAGGAAGTGCGCCGGACTCTGAGGAAAATATTCGTTGTGGTCAAACGGCGGTACTACACTTCCGTATCAGTCCCTGGGCCCGAAAGACTTTTTCCCATTGACTAACATTGGGAAAGAGACGTCTGTAAATCGTTGGATAATTTTTTTTAAACTAAATAAACTACCCAGAATGAACATTTGTGTAGACCTTATTAAAAACATTCGGTTCTCAAGTTGTAAAATGTGCTAATAACGTTATTCTGAGAGTTATTTCCCTCGGCATTATGAACGCGGATCTAACCTACGGGACCGCGCCGCCCGGCACGTTCATGTGACGTGTTCAGTACTACATGAGTTTTACCTTTACCCATGGAGGCACAATAAGAACGGATTATATGATTATATGAATACTTTCGTGACGTTTCGCGCTCTCAAAAGTTGGGCCATTTTGTCTTCATGCGCCAATGAGCAACTCTCATAGGAATGAACGAGGCCCCGCCTCCCACGCTGTATCCAGTTCTTATTAAACATCCATGGTTTTTGGGGGTTTTCTTCTCCTGTACTGGTTATGTCACAGTAGAGGCACAAAATACTAATATGAACCTGAAAATGAAAAATATGTACTCTTTAAAAAGTCTGCAGAAGTGAGAGAAAATAGAGGGACCGCCCATTAGCATTCGGATATATTCCTGCATATCGTCACTCACACAAAAAGCCTATATTCCTTTTGATTTCCTCCCTGAAGTGTCCTGGGGTTTGGAGATAAATATTGTGCGTTCAGCAGCCACCTCTCGTGGTTTGACCGGGCTAATGATCATCATGTGGAGCTATTTATCCGTGCATGTTGGAGGCTCCCGGCCGCACGCTGGGAGCAAATGCTGGAAAACCTCGAGAGGAATCTGAATTACACGCTGGGAAAATACCTTTCAGTCGCTAACCCTGCAGGGACATCGCTGAGGAGATCCTCCTCTGACACGCACTGTCATACTAATTGGGATTCAGCCTCTCATGCTGTGTGAGTGAGTGAGTGTGAGTATGTGTGTGTGTGTATGTGTATGTGTATGTGTATGTGTGTGTGTGTGTGTGTGTGTGTGTGTGTGTGTGTGTGTGTGTGTGTGTGTGTGTGTGTGTGTGTGTGTGTGGGGTACACTGACTTTGTGTGGCAGCACTGGCTTCAGGCTGCGGCTGAAGTAGCTGAAGATGTCTCCGTTCTTGTGGACCTGCACACGTTCTCCGTCGTATTTGATCTCCGAGTACATCCCATTGGGACATTTCTTCATGGCGTGCTCGATGGATTTACATGCCTCTGCCTGAAAAACACAAAAGGGAAAACAACAACAACCTGAACAGATTCTTACTTACTTTTCATTAAAGGTTTCCTAAAAGTGAGCTTCTGTTTTTGACTTTGCTGTCGCAGAAACTCAACTTTCACATCCCCTCGAGAATTAAAGTTATTTGAACAATTTGCTTTTATTTTTGTGCTTTTGGCCATTATTGCTATCGGAAAGAAACAAAAAAGTACCAAGATAACTGGAACACAACTGTGGCACAGCTGGAAAGAAGTGTGACGTGTAAAAAAACAGGCGGTTAGACATCTGACACGTTGAATTAAATACAAGAAGGCGGAAAGAAATTAGTTCTTCAAACTTGCTTTCCTTGCATAAAAGTGCACATAACTTTTTTAGTGAGTTACTCAGATGAGTACCAGGAGGCAGCGTTTGGTTCTCACCCCACACGTAGCGTGGTGTTAATAAGTGCAGTCTTCCTCACTGTCCTCTATTTACACTTATTGCATGGTAGATGATGAAGATGATGAAGATGCACCTTCCTGTCCCTGTTTAAACCTCCAATTTGCTTTCTCCAAACTTGTTGCCAAAACTGTGAAGTCCTTGCATTTCCTGAGGTTGAAGGATCAAATGCTAAGAAATGATCACATGACTTGAAGTCATATCTGATTTCAGAGGTGGGAAGGAACAAAGCACACTTATTCAAGTACTGTACTTAGGTACAATATTGAGATACTTGTACTTTACTTGAGTATTTCTATTTCATGCTACTTTGTACTTTGACCCCACTACACTTCAGAGGTAAATGGTGTACTTTGACTCCACTACATGTATTAATCCCTTTAGTTACTTCACAGATGTGGATGAATGATGTGAAATCTAATCAAGTGTTAAATCAGACTTTAGTTCCACCTGGAGTAAATCCACAAGCTACCCTGCAGTCTACAAAGTCATTCAAACTAGCTGCACCTTTACCAGCTTTGAGAACACTTTCATGATCAATCATTATAAAACATATCATATATATTATTCTGAAATGGACCAATCTGCACAACGAATACTTTTACTGTCTTTCACTATATTTTGATGAGAATACTTTTCTACTTTTACTTGAGTAACATTTTGAATGCAGGGCTTTTACTGAAACAGAGTATTCCTACACTCTGGTACTTCTACTATTACTAAGTACAAGATCTGAGTACTTCTACTTTTACTCAAGTACAAGATCTGAGTACTTCTACTTTTACTCAAGTACAAGATCTGAGTACTTCTACTTTCACTCAAGTACAAGATCTGAGTACTTCTACTTTCACTCAAGTACAAGATCTGAGTACTTCTACTTTTACTCAAGTACAAGTTCCGAGTACTTCTACTTTTACTCAAGAACAAGATCTGAGTACTTCTACTTCTACTAAAGTACAAGATCTGAGTACTTCTACTTTTACTCAAGTACAAGTTCTGAGTACTTCTAATTTTACTCAAGTACAAGATGTGAGTACTTCTACTTTTACTCAAGTACAAGATGTGAGTACTTCTACTTCTACTAAAGTACAAGATCTGAGTACTTCTACTTTTACTCAAGTACAAGTTCTGAGTACTTCTAATTTTACTCAAGTACAAGATGTGAGTACTTCTACTTTTACTCAAGTACAAGATGTGAGTACTTCTACTTTTACTCAAGTACAAGATCTGAGTACTTTTACTCAAATACAAGATCTGAGTACTTCTTCAACCTCTGTCTGATGTCACACTTAAGCAATCATACACGGACCTCGGCGCAAGCGCCTCGGTCCTGCCGCAGTACTGTCGTACCAATAATGACGTTCAAGAACGGCCTCAAGTGTATGATTGCGATTCTATTACACAAACTATCATTGTAATCAACAATATCGTAAAAATAATTTCATAATGTGGGCTAATTTGCTCCCAAACCTACGCTTTCTGCTTGAGTTAATCTCCGTCAGAAAGTAGTTCCTAGAAAGTAGTTCCCATGGTAACGATAGCCGATCAATCGAACACTCCTGCTACCCCGCTTACAGTTATTGATATAATTATAGTAAATAATATATTATTAACCAATTTATTGAAAACAATTTATTGAAAACAATTCTTGAATTAGGCTATTTAAATATCTGAGTAATCACTGTGTGGGATTAGCGGAACAAATCAAATCGGGCTGTCCATGGTGCTGAAACATTTTGGGTTCAGAATGAAGGTGGATGTTCATGCTGCCATTAAAAGTGCAATTCTTGAAACAGCTCTCCATGAACTCCATGCCAGACTTTTTTGCAGGTGGTGCTGTGGTGTTCACGGGTAGGACTACGTTATAGGAAGAGCTTTCCTCCAGTGGCCGTTTCATGGCGTGTCCCGGACCGGCAAAAAGCGCGTTGCTCCACATCTTGCTGTTGTCTAGAGATGGAGCCCAGTAGCTGCGAAGCGATTACTCTTTTTTATGTCCGCTAACGGACATGATTTCTCTGGCCTCCAACCCTGCCTCCACCAGCCGCTGTATGCAGGTGCTTCTGACATTTTGTAGCTACCGATTTCCAACGAGAGACAATGTATAACAGTGTAACGGCTGTGTGTCGCTAAACGTCGCTATGGAAACCACACGATGTAGGCTCATTGAAGTAGTTTCGGTAGGCTAGTGGCGTTCGATTTGATCGTTGTTTGATCGTGGAATCAAACACGCCTATTGACCAATCAGAGAGCTTGCTCAAACCTATGTGTTATAGAATCTTCCATAACACCCTGAGTAAGTTTGCAACTGTGTGTTCTGCTCCACCTTGTTGTAAATAGAACTGCAGCAGCTTGACCACAGAGCGTGAACGTTGTGATCAGCTGATTTTGCGCAGTTCTCCAGTGTGTGCGCGGGGCACAGAGTACGCACAGGGGAGTCTCCCACCGCAGCCAGTTGACGTGGTTTTGGTACAATGCTGTTGTTCACACCGACGTTAACAGCAGCCCTGTCTGTGCACACGGCGACCAACTCTGTCGTCCAGTGATCTAAGCCCGCCTCCTGTAAAGCTTCACAGGTCCGTCGGTTCTGGCCTGCGCGGCTCAATGCTTTAATGATCAAAAAGCTCTTTATTGTTCTCATACTACCTGTGCTGCAGCCCCTCTTTTCACCCTCCGTCTGAAACCAGAACCCAGTCTGCTCTGATTGGTCAACGGCTTAAAAAGTGTAGCCTTTTTAGACCAAAACCTATATAGGTCACAGGAATCTCATACACACTACTTTACTGAATCAGTGAGTGTATGTATTTATTTCTCACATTTGAGGAGTGTCACTCACCAGCATGGGCTGCACGGGGGTCATGAGAGATGCCTCCACAGTGAGGAGTTTTCGGGGTCCGGAGCCATTAGTCGCGTCCTGTTGGTTCCTCAACACCCGCTCGATCACGTCTCCCAGATTACGAGAGGCCTTGAAGGCATCGTAAGCGTTTGGATCCACAGCGTCCAGGCTGAACAACACACAATGATGACAGAGGAGTTCAAGATATGTCAAAGTCAAAAGTCAAAGTCCACTTTAATGTCACTCTTCCAGTTTGTGTGTACAGACAGAGAGATCGAAATACAGTTTCCCACAATCCCGAATACAAAAACAAATATATATAAAAAATATGTATATCTTACACAATCAAAGACACATTTATACATGCATACATTAAGACCTAAATAAAAGCACAACAATCAATATATACAACATAACAGTCACTTCAATATCTTTGAGAATGTACATTAGTGAAAGATTGTTGGACACTTACACATGTTTTGCTCCAGAATTCATCTTGAGGTCGTGTTTTATAAGGCGAATGATGCATTTCAGGTCGTTACCGGTGCATCTGTGAGGAAAAGAGAAGCTGATTAAGCAAATGATGGTTTATTATAGCATTTCACAAAGCGAGAATCTAGCAGGAATGCTCCAAAATAAGACTAAATAAGTATATATTATATTAAAAAAAACTTTAATTAACAGAAATTCTAAGTATTTCAACAACCTGCCTTATCCATGATGACACAGGTAGACATGTTATTCAGCACAGCACAACATATTGCTTCTGTCTGTTGACAGCTGTAAATGTAATATTTGACAAATGAACACAATCCCACTCTGGCATCTGCTGCTGTGGAGGGAAACATGTCAAATACAGACGTCTGTGAGTTAGACACGCCTCAGGCTGACAAACAAGAACAAGGAGAAAACAGCAAATACAACAAATACCAACAATGAAATAGCAGAGCACACAAAACAAGAAAAAACTAATATTTGCCAGATTTAAAAATACTGTGAAAAGAAATCCCAGTATCTATCTACCAGATATTAACCCGGAGAAAACGGCTATCTTTTTTGTACTATAACTGAAAAGCCAAAATAAAAACATTACTTAGAGAGGTACGACTGCAAGGATAAAGAGTTAGTATTAAGCCGGGCGAAGCTGTGTCTGACTCTCCTCCCCCTGTTAATAGCATCCAGACACATTCCCTTTTTAAGTATTCTAAACACAACGTTTGATAGATGTCAGAAATCTATAGTTCCCTTTTTTTTGTTTTACAAAAAAGTCAAAGCAATTTCTAAAACAGCGGGACATGCATTTTGTGCACTGATGAGTACTTAATGCACCAGGACAAACATACATAATTACCTCCTGCAAAAGGTCATGTTTACGGCTCTGTCTTTCTGTCTGTCTGTCAGCAGAGGTACAGAAAAACTTCACGCCAGACTTTTATGAAACTTGGTAAAAAGGTGAAGCATGGGACAAAGAAAAACTCTCATCATTTTGAAGCGGATCTTAATTAGGACACAACAGTCGGAAAGATTAGATCTCAACCGGTAAAATTCCTGTGCACAACGTTTTCAAGTCTTAAAAGGTGGGGTAGGTCATTTTCAAGCTCGAGTGCGCTAGAATTTGAAAATACACAACCGGAAAAAATCTGCCACTTCCTTACAGAGCCCCTCCTCCAACACACACGAACGCGCACATGACCAATGAGGGCACGAGGTAACTTTGTGCACAGATGGAAGGCTGACAGGCAGGTAGGCCATCCAGTTACTTTAGCCGGGCCGGCTCAGGGGCCTCATTTATAACGCCGTGCGTAGGATTCACGTGGGAAGGTTGCTTACGTAGTAGAAGTCCAAAAAATAGGTACAGAAATTTTCCGACATTTTCCGATTCACCAAACATTGCGTACCGGCGAGGAAAGTGCGTACAGCACTTCCTACGCCGGTTTCCCTTTATAAATCACAACCGACTCGAAATGCGGTGCAGCTTTTGCGGGCTTCACGTAACGCCCATATTTGCCCATTCATTCATTCATTCATTCATCTTGACTGACTTTATGAAGAAGATAGCAGGAAATGACGACAGAACAGCTAAAAAAGACATCTCACACCGTGTCAGATTTTGGTTATTTTGGGGAGGTCGAGATAAATCATATTGTTTGGTGGATGCAGTTTGAACCAGAGTAGCAGCATGGAGGTCGGATCGTCACCAAAATAAATAAATAAGTGGTCCGAAAAAGGTTCATGACAAAAAAAATACACATAGCCTTCCTCAGGCAGTGTGTTTGTACCGGGGACAGGAGACGCCTCCTTGATGAGAAACTTGAAGAAATGATCGGGGAATCCCTCCGGAGTGGAGTCATGACGACTGGATCTGAATTATGTTTTCGTATTTGGTGGTTTGTGTCCCAGCTGTCGATCAGCTGTGCGCAGCGTCTCCACTGCTATATCCACCAGTTAAAGGAAATACAACTAATGTGTTGTGTTATATTCGCTGTACAATTTACCACATATGGTGTTCTTAGTTTCCATACCTCCTGTGTTTTACGAGCGACTTATCAAGTCTTAGCAAACGGCATAAAACATGTTTAAACATGGTAGTATTAGGGATGTCCCGATCACCTTTTTTTGCTCCCGATCCGATTCCGATCATTTGATTTTGACAATCTGCCGATACCGATTTTTCCCGATCCGATCTTTATGCAATGCATTAAGAGAGAAAAAGGTAACCGATAACGGCTGGTCATCCAACGCGATGCATTCAGCTATCTTGGCTGTTATTTGTTTGGCCTTTTCACTGTTCTGGGGCAGTTTCTCTTTCCTTTTAAAAGTCTCTGAAAGTGTGGGTTGTTTCAGTGCCGTTACCTGAGTGGCCGCTGTGTACTCATCGTGTTGTTGTTTGTGTTTGTTTCTCAGGTGGCGTATTAGATTGGTCGTGTTGAACGTAGCTCTGTTCTTTCCACCACGCGGAACCTCCGCCTTGCAATCATTGCATCTGGCTGTTACACTGCCTTCGCTTTCAATTTTATAATACTTCCAAACTCCTGACATTTTCTCTGTCCCGACTCCCGAGTCACCAGCTGAACGTAGCCTCTCGTTAGCTTACTGCTAGACACTGCGCCCACTCTGTTGCCAGCTTTGAGAGAAATAAGCAACCAGGTCTGAAAACAAGCCCAAAAGAAGCAACACATACATGATGTTGTGTAATTTTTAACCAAAACTAAGGCCCCAGGATGACTTTAAGACGTGAACATGGTCATTTTTGTTTTGTAACATGAAATAAAATAATAAAAATATTTTATAAAAAAAAAAAAAAAAAAAAATCCCGATCTCCGATTTTTTTCTCCCGATTCCGATCTTTTCAAAATCACGTGATCGGCTCCGATCCCCGATCACGTGATCGGATCGGGACATCTCTAGGTAGTATATAAAACCATGCTCGTACAACCTAGAAATGCAAAACCGCATCATTTATGAGAAAACATTTCATAACATTAACACAACATATTCGAGGTGGTTTTAAATAACATATCCGTATTTATTTATTTCTCCAAGTTATGTTTTTGTGTGCACTGAGGAGTCTCAAACAGGCGTTTGTTTAATCCTTTTAAGATCAGCTTTAATCAATGTTTGAAAATGAATTCTTCATATATGATAAATGAGAGGTAACATTTTATTTATGGTATTATTTCCACATATTTCTCTCCATTCTTCCTTCTGCCAACGGTGTCGCAGTTTCTCGTCTCTCCCGTTTTTGTGCTTAGTGCATACGCATGGGTTAGAGTTTGCGTGGAGGACCGCACGTTTTCCCGTCAAGTTAGTATTTTATAAATCGCAAACATTGCGTAAAACTGGCGTACGCCATTTTTTTTTGCGTATATCCCTTTATAAATGAGGCCCCAGATGATTGGTCGTGCTTTTTACAGTACTACGGTTTAGATGACATTTTTTTATGGATTTGTTGTCAAAGCACTTCAGATATTCATTGCTTTCGGGATGTTAAGAGCATTCCATGGAATATAACAAAAAATGTATCTCGAGCCGGTTTCTCAAACTTACCTACCCCACCTTTAACAACAAATTAGAAACAGATTGCAACACATCTATTAAGGCTCTATGATGGTTTTAACCTGTTGAGCCCAGAGCCTGTTTTTCAGGCCTCAGGCTCGAAAATGACATGCCCAGAACAAATGACTATATCTTCCCTTCTAAAAGGGGTAAATTAATAATCTTTTTTCTCAAAGTAATGATAAACCTGTGAGTTGGATGTAGAAGATTCAGAATCAATATAGATTTTTTTTATTTTAAAGTAAATTCAGATTGAACATAGTAAAAAAATGTAAATTATAGAGTCCGTCCAAAAAAAGAAAAGTACTTATAAGGCGCATTCACACGGCAGTACTTTTCCCACAAAGGTTCATGAGAACTCTTTAGTTCTCATGAACTAAGTACAGATCGCGTTCACACCGGAATAAGTCCCTGAGGGAGGATTAGGCAAATGAAGCCGCTGACGTCACTTCTTCTTCTTCTGCTTTGGGTTTACTGGCAGGCCGCAAACCACTTCACGGCGTATACTGCCGCCCAAAGTCCCCGGCCGGAAGTCCCTGGAGTTGGGGACTGGCTTCAGTAGAAGCTGCTGGGACTCCCAGCAGCTTCTACTGAAGCCTTCCGAGTAAATCGCCAGAACGCCGACACCTCCTCATCTCCACCGCTCCCATGTTTTATTTTGTGTTGCCATAAGTTAGTCTCTCTGCGTTTCTGCGCTGGGCTAATGCTAATAATGCTAATGCGAGGATAATAAAATGGCGGCTTCACAAAACTTTTTGGGAGTTTTACGGGGCGTGGTTTGCAATCCGCCCAGCCAATCAGAAATATAGCTCTTTTCTCACAAGAGAGCCGCACGAAAGTCCCTGCTCTCTAGCAGGAACTTTCGTGGGGGTAAAAAGGTTCTCATGAACTAATATTAGTACCTGCTCTTTTTGGTGTGAACGCGACAAAAGAGTTCTCATGAACTAAGTTCTCATGAACCTTTGTGGGAAAAGTACTGCGGTGTGAATGCGCCTATAGTGAAAACCACCCTTGAAGGATGGGATAGTGGACTAAAAGCTTTAGGAATTTAAACTATAACATATAATAAGTATCAAGATTGATGCAAAACAAGTGAAGTTTCACCTTTTTAGAGAGATTTAGCAAAAGAAAACACTTCTGGGGTCATTTGGATGGATTCTCCATATCTCTGGCCCTCGATCGATTTTGATGATTGACATCTCTTTTTAACCGTTAGAGCCAATAGAATCGAGGGGAAGTTCCTAAAATCCATCTAAACATTACTCATTGGTGAATGAGTGATGCGCAGCCAGAATGCCCAAAACCGGAAGCTGCCATACACTCTGGTAGCTCTCATAGCAACTATATCTGAAAACCCCGTTATTGACATAAATATGAAAGCCCTACATAACCTGCCCCCCCTATCTGGCTGACCTTCTTCAAGAGTACACCCCCTCTCGCTCCCTCCGCTCCTCCTCTGCTGGTCTGCTAACCGTCCCCACCCCACGCCTCGTCACCATGGGTGCTCGGGCTTTTAGCTGCACTGCTCCCAGACTCTGGAACTCCCTCCCCCCGCACATCCGGCAGTCAGACACAATCACCATATTCAAATCCCAATTAAAAACCCACCTGTTCAAATCTGCCTACTCACTGTAGCGCTCCCCATTATATGTTTTCACTTGTGTCCACTTGACTGTCTCCTCCATGATTTCCTGTTTGTGTTTTTATCATGTTTTCTTGCCTATTAGCGTTTTCTTTCTTTTTTAACAAATTGTACGGTGTCCTTGGGTGTCATGAATGGCGCCTAAAAATAAAATGTATTATTATTAAGATGGATTATCAGTAATCATTTCAAAGTGACACAGACACATTGGATTAACCTTCAGCCGCGTTGTTCTCGTTGTAATGCCATTGAACACAACTTTTGATCAGAACAACAGCTAAGGTAAGAATATCTATGTGTTTCCTCTGTGAAGCTACGTGTTGTGATGTCTGTTTTTGCTTCCCCTGTCGCGAGTTCTGATCGCTCAGTGATGATACTTATATGTCTGGAATCTGTGGAATCTCAGCTTGCTAATCGACATATTGTTTGTGCAGATACGATAAGTAATAAGGGTATTTTACCTTGAGTTCTGTGCTAATTGCGTTAGCATTTTTTCGCTCAGGGCTAATTCAGAGCCTTTGTTATTACCCTTGTGTTTCGTTAAGCTAAAAATGATTAATATTGTCTGAAAGCTGAGTTTCTTCCCGTTAAGTGAGTATGACACATTCATAGTTTATTAAATGTTAAGAAGCCCTCAGACGCTGATTCTTGCAAGATATTGCGTTTTGCCCCTAGGCTTCGGAGATCTCAGGAAATTGGAAAACCTGTGTGAACGCATCATTGACCCTTCATAAGGTCTTCAAGAACCATTTGGATTGGGGGAAGGAGATTATTGAACTGTCTTTTACTGAATGACTTTTAATGTACAGTTTTATACCCAGACTACTTCTTACGAAATGATGATTTAGTGCAGTGCTTCTCAAAGTGTGGTCCGTGAACGCCCCCTAGTGGTCCGTGAGTATATTGGTAACATTTCACATTTGAAATTAATTAATCAATTTAAGTTTTCCGCACTCTCGCGGGAATATCTCCGCAATGGAGCGAGGTTAAGTTTCAATTTTGATTGCATGATATAGCCCAGCGCAACACCTTCATCACACATGTTGCCACTTGTTTGTACCATTTTCAGGCGATTTGTAATCTGTTCTAGAAAAACGATGTGTTTTTTGATATTTGTGGAGTTAGGTGGTCCGCGAGTGTTTATTTATTGGTTAAGTGGTCCTTGGTATGAAAAAGTTTGAGAAACACTGATGTAGTGCTTTACTTTTTGGAGATTTCCTCCAGCTCAACCTGCTGCTCGTCCTCCTTGGTCAGCAGCGCCAGGCGGGTCAGCGAGGCGTCCACTTCCTGTATGGTGAGGAGGCTTTTGGACGCCGCAGGAAACAATTTACTCTCCTCGAAGAACATCCGCACTGTCTCAGACACATCGCCCTAAAAAAAAAACGATTAGTTCCTAATGTTCAGACACGTCGAGAGAATATATCAAACTAAGAATATCAATGAAACCGCTTTAACTAAATGCTAGTAAGCAGGTTGTTAGCATTGAAATAAACCATTCAGCCTATGTGGTTTTGGTTTAAACCTTTTTTTTTATTAATAATGAATATTTAGAGTTGATGTGTGAGGACACGTACCTGCTCCAGGTCGCGCACCATGTCGTCCTGGTTGCATTTGAATATGCGGCTGAAGAGTTTAGCGATCTGCTTGTCGTTCAGGTTGTAGACACTTTTCACGACGCCCGGCAGGAGCAGCTTCACCGTCAGGAAAAGATCTCCGTGGAACTTATCTAGGATGCAAGAAGATATGATCTTAAAGGTCTCCTATCATGCTATTTTTAGGCATATATTATGGTTCTCAGATATATACAAATATATAAAAAACATGTCTATGATGTGTTTTGCTCAAAATACCAAACAGATCAGGCATTTTAGACATCCCTCATATCCCTCTATTTCACTTCCTGTTAGAGAAATGCTGATCTGGGTCCTTAGTCTGCTCAGAATTACACGGGGGTACAGTTAAATTCTGCTGTGATAAAACACCATCATGTTCCAAACCACATCAAGGATTATCTCTGAAACAGTGAGCTCAAAGGCTTTCTCTCTTGCCGGTTATACCACAAGGTGAGTTTCTTTTTATTTCCTGCTTCTTCACACACAAGAGAGGTTTCTCAATACTCAAATGTCCCCTCCTCGACTCCTCTCCTCCACTCCCCTCCTCGAGACTTGGTGCCACCCACAGGAGATGCGAGCGGAGGACTGAGGAGGGGAACCGAGGAGAGAGGAGGGGAAGCAGCAGGCGGTTAGAGAAATGAGAACTCCTCTCCTCTGAGCGGTCATTTTAAAGAGACGTCCATTAATGATGACAGGAGGCACAGCAGCCGAATTGTGCGAACTGTGCATGAATTAAAAGTAAATATATAATTCATCATGAACACATCTGTCCATCAGACAGAGGTCTGATGGACAGATGTGTTCATGATGAATTATATATTATATATATATATATACACAGTGCGGTATAATGAGACAATAACAGGCTACAGATGCGGACATATACACACACATATATATTTATATAAATATATGCAATTTCAGAATCAAACAAGTATGAGAGCACTCTCATAATAACGTTACACAATCAGAGACTGGATATATCCCCCCCCACCCCTCTCTCTGTTCGCTGAAATGGGGAATTGAAATTACGGGCCAAAAGTTGTACAAGTATTAAAAGTAAGCAGAGGACACCAAACCAACTGAGACCCGTCTGTCCGCCGCATCTACGCACTGTACAACACATACCTACACACTGTACCACACACACCTACTGCTCCTAAAGCATAATCAGGCTACAGCCGTTGTGTATTTTATTATGTGAAGCACGAAATGGTCTTAGAAAAATATCGACTCTTTGTTTGTAGATATC